>PVKB01007728.1:0-28487 GCA_004027205.1 Ctenodactylus gundi
TGGTGCCCATCTATAATCCCAGCACTTGGAGGCTGAGGTAGGAGGACTGGTGCGAGTCTAAGGCCAGCCTGGGCTATACAGTGAGTGCAGGACCAGCCTGGGCTGCAGAGTGAGACCCTGTGGAGAGTCACAAAAATAAAAATAAAAAAATAATAAAGAAATGCTAGGAATGTAGTACAATACAAAAGGCCCTGACTCAAAGCCTAGTAACAATTAATAAAAAGGTGTGGGAAAACTGCCTTCTGTAATTCTTGTATCTGTAGTCAACAATAATGGATTTATTGTCTATTAAAAACTTAAAACTGGGACCAGTGGCACAAACTGATAATCCCAGCACCAGCCAATAATCCCAGCACTCTGGGAGACTGAAGCAGGAGGATCTTAAGTTCCAGCCCAGCCTGAGCAACTCAGCAACTTGCCCACAATGACTCTGAGCAGAATGGAAAATAAACATGGGCTGAGGATATAGCTCAGTGTGAGCCCTGTGCTCAATCCCTAGTACAGAAAAAGAAAAAAAAATTGAGACAGGATCTTGCTGTCTTGCTGTGCAATCCAAGCTGGCCCTGAACTCACTAGGTAGCCCAGGCTGGTCTTAAACTCATGGCAATCCTCCTGCCTCGACTCCCTTTGTGCTGAGATTACAGGCACATGCCACCATGCACAGCTTATGTGGTGCTGGGGAACGGAACACAAGCCCTTGGGTTTGCAATGCAAGTGCTTCAACTGCTGAGCTATAACCCCAGGCCCTCCAAAACACTTAAGAGAGCATATGACAAGTTGTTTTTACCAAAATTTATAAGTACTACAAGAAAAAAAATCTTTTCAATATGCATGCACACACACACACACACACGTCGAGGCTACGAACACCACCTGACAACACACACCTTCAGCCTTCCTTACCTCCGCTCTTGAGCAGCCGCTTTTCCTCTTCCTTTAGCTTGTTCTGCATCAGGCGGAGAGTGTTTTCAGCTTCCTGTGAATAAGGAAAAACCACAATCAGAAGTGATGGCCCTCTGGTCGGTGGCCTATTCTTCCTTACACGGAACAGGAAAAGATCTGAAGTTTTCCTGCGCAACCTATGTGCTCCCCAGAGCTGGTGACTTCTCAGCAGTCACCCAGGAGCTCAGTGGAGAGAGCCTCAGAAGTGACGCGCTGGCCGACACCCTCTCTCCTCCCACCACACCCCACCACTGAAAGAACTGAGCGACACAGCTGGTGTCTGTCATGCCCACCTGCAGGCGCTGCCAGCCTGTGGCAGACGCAGGTAATATGGACAGGCATAGGCCTCCTGCTCACGGAAGCAGCAAGCAAATTATCATCCTTTTTCTGTCCTGCGCTGCTTTCACCACTCTAGTCTACAAAGATGCTCTTGGACAGGTCAGGAGGGGAAGAAAAGGAAAGAAATGCTAGTCTTCCGTTAGACTGTCAGGTGTGGTCCTGATGAAGTCCAGCACGATGCCTAGCAGCTCTGGTACTCAGGAGGCTGAAGCAGGAAGCCAACCTGGGCACCAGAGCAAGACCTCTTCTCAAACAAAAACATGGCCCTGATCACTACTGAGAAAATGGGAGAGGAAACTGGCCTTGAAACTTCTGTTGATGGTGCAAACATTAAGAAGAAAGCACGATGTTTCAGGCAGGGCCTATTGTAAGGGAACAGACAATGTGGTTTTTTTTTTTTTTTTTTTTTTGATGAAGGGTCTGGCTCTATAGTCCAGACTGGTCCTGAATTCACCGTGAAGTCCAGGCTGACCTTGAACGCACAGCAATCCTCCAGCATGCTGTGATTACAGGTATATGCGATCACACCCAATTTATGCTTGCTAGGCAGGTGCTCCAACCGCTGTGCCATTCCTCCAGCCCAGACATTATAAGCATGGACAGCAAGCACGAGTACAGGACACAGGAGGGATACTTGGCAAGGGAGGGTAGAGAGCAATCTCAGGAGTGACGTGGCCACCGACTCACCTTCCTGAGGCACTTCTCTCAGCACGTTCTCTGACCTGGGACTGACCCCGGTGAGACATCAAATGGTCAAAGTTCATTTTCAGTGGCCTGTTACGGTCCTTTCCCAGGTCCTCACTGTTATATGTTCCAAACTACGCCAGACATGGTGGTGCATTAGGCAGGAAGATTATGCGTTCGACCACAGCCTGGGCAATGTCAGGACTCTGCCTGACTCTGCGTCAAAAGGGCTGAGGATGTAGCTCAGTGTGAAGGCCCTGGGTTCAATCACCAGGGTCAAAACAAGTAAACAAAAATCCTAGGCTCCTGGCTCCTACCTTTGACCTGAGAATGTACCTATCCTACTCTGTCCTGCTCCTCGATGGCTGCCTCTCTGCCATACAGCAATGGTGACAATAAGTTACTCATCAAGACAACTCCAGGCCCTAGAATTATGCAGGCACCTATCAGCTCCTGGACAACAAAAGTACTTTCCCCACTTCACTCATACATGTATGTAAGACAGCAAGCCTTCCCTCAAACCACTAGTCAGCAAGGGTAGCATGAGAAAGGGAGCACACAGCCACCTTCATCATGAACACACTCCAAAGATCTGTTCTCAGGCTGCAAAGAAATATTCCTATGGGATATGGACAAGTGAAAAAGGGATCCATGCTGGTCCAATTTCCCATGCCATGAATTTCACATTTATCAACTTGGGCTACAGAGCGAGATCCCAAAATAAAATATATATATATATATATATATATATATCTGGTCACACTCAACACCCATACCAATCGTAAACTGCCATTCCTCTTTATAAAGAGGTTGTACCGAACTATTTTGAGTGTGTCCATTAACAAGGACCTGGAAATTTGCTAGTAAACTGACCTATCAGGGATTCAGATCTGTACTTAAGACTGGCTGCCTTATTTATGGGGATTAGTACAAAGTAAAACACACCTGGAGAATTATTAAAAATTTTGATCCAGCAACAGCAGAGGCGGCACAAGCCTACCTAAGGGCGGAATGCACTGTGACTACACAGATTACCTGGTGGTTCTGGCTCCTCCTACCTGACCAAACTTTGATGATGTTTCAATTTCAAGGACAAGGATTTGACAGCCTGGGAGTCTGGGCTATGCTGCCAGCAAAACAGTGGAATTACACAAACAACCTTGAAATTGATTTTTTTCCCATAATGATACTTACAAACTGTCATCTGACCCAGTACAAAGTAACACACCAGAAGAAATTGTCTGTTCAGGAGAAGAGGACAAGGACTTACTTCAAACTTCTCTTGTTCCATCCTGTGATGGTCCTCTAGCTGCTGTTCCAAGTAAGTCAAATTTCTAAATTTCTCAAGATATATGTCATATTGCTTCTGCAATTCTTCCTCTATCTTCTCGTACTCGTCCATGAAGGCTGGCCTGAAACAAACACATGAAATACCAAGTGGAGGGGAATCATTGCACAGCTGCCTGCAATCTGTATTCAGATTTCAGAATCTGGCATTGCTTTAATTCACTCTCATAATTGCGGAAAGCTAATTTCTACTTTCTCCTCCCTGCTGATCAAATGAACCCATTTCTTTCTCAATCATAAATGTGTTCTTTGTAAAAATCTGAAATAATTCTGAAAGTGTGAAATGAAAATGACTCATAGCTCACCCAAGTACATGCCCTTGAGACTTTCAGGCAAGATGGCTGCCAGGTAGGAGCACTGCTCAATGGCTCCTCAAAGACTCAATCAAAAAATCAAGTTCTAATTTAAAAACTACCCACTTGTCTTAGCTAGAAAATGGAAGAGAACTCCAGTAACTGAAAGGAGGCCATGGGGAAGTTGGAAAACCTGCAGATGTGTTAGAAGCTGGAGAACACGTCAGCCTAGCACAACTGCACAGGTCATCTGGTAAAAGGGTGTAAGCCCCCAGCACTGGCAGACTAAGGTAAGCCTGGAGCTGGGAGCTGCAGGGATTAACAGCAGCTGGTGGCGCTGGTCTTCAGAAACAAGCCTATGGGTAGTGAAAACTGCAAATATACTGTGAGCTTCCCCATGAAAAGGTGTCCTGGAGGAGACTGGGAGAAGCAGAACGAGGCAGTCATACTAGGCAATGATGTAGGTGGGAGCCATTTCAAAAAGGGTCCAAGTTTGAATTGCTTAGGATAAAAGAAGCCACAGGTGGGGTGCACAACAAGAATTCTGTAGATACTGTTAATCAGTGCCTAGGAAGGAACTGGCACAACAGATATTTACAGAGAGGGGAAAAAGGTCACTGACCTCCTAAACAGGTCAGGTGGCAGTGGGAGCACCTCAGGGGCCCCAGAGCCCCACTCTAGGGGGAGAGCTTTTCTGGGGAGGGTGTGAATGAGACATCTTAGAGGCAATGACACTGTGAGGTCTTCCCTCACTGCCTCTTCCCAGGACAGAACTCGGTGGAGTTTTGGCACCCGAGACTCCAGAAGCTAATAGCCTGGGCCCTAAAATACTGGAACTCATAAGAAAGAAAGTCAGAAACTAAGCAAACCAGTTGGTTTTAGAGAACAGTCACTTTAAACAGACATTCTTAAAATAATCAAATGATCAGCAAGCTTAAGGAGGAATTTACTAAACAAATTATAGTCCTAACCGATACAAAGCTTACTGAGCAAATAAATAGCTAGCTGAGGTAAATAAGGCAATGCAAGACATGAAGGAACACTTTGATAGAGAAGTAGAAAATCTGAGAAGAAATTAACAGAAGTTCAGGATATGAAAAACTCATTTGAAAGCAGGGGAAGATGGTCTGAACATTGAGCAGACAGAATTTTAGATCTTGAAGAAAAGGCTGAGGAAACTAATGTACTAATCAGACATGACACTAAAGTAGTGAGCAAAGTATCTGGATACAACAGCAGATGACGACTCTAAGGGAAGTAACTTAAGAGGTATGAATGTGGGAGAAAGAGCAGAAAACAGCACAAAAAGCATAAAGAATTTATTCACTGAAATCATGGCAGAAATTTTCCTCAATCTAGGAAAAGACATTAATTAATAATCCAGGTACAAGAAACTTATGGAACACCAAATAACCTTGGCTAGAAAAGAGCCCTGCCATGACACTTCATAATCAAGATCACAGAAATTCAACACAAAGACAGAATATTAAAAGCAGTAAGAGAAAAACAGATATTATTCTACCAAGGCAAGTCCATCTGAATTACCAAAGTCTTCTCAGTGCAAATCTTAAGTCCAGGAGAACTGGAATGAAATCTTTCAAGTTTTAAAAGAAAGTAAGTGTTAATTCAGATTGTTGTGTTCAGCAAAATTATCCCTAAAAAACTGAAGGATAAGTAAAAATTTTTCATGACCAAGAAACCCTACAGAAATTTGCAACCACTAGGCCAGAACTATAGGAAATACTTTAAGGAATCTTAGAGAGAGAGAGAGAGAGAGAGAGAGAGACTGTGAGCATAGCACCAAAGAACACAAAAGAAACATCAAAAGAGAATATGTAACAAGAAAAACAAAGAACACTAGAAAAACAGAACAATGACAGAATGCTGTTAACATCTTACAATAATTACTCTCAATGCTAATAATCTTAATTTGCCAATAAAAAGACAGACTGGCAGAGTGAATCAAAAAGCAAGACCCAACAACCATTTGTTGTTTCCGAGCGACACTTCACCCACAAAGAAGCACAAAGACTGAAGGTAAAACACTAGAAACTAATACCACATGCTACGGAGTCCAGAAAAAAACAGGCGTAGCTATACTATTTTTACACACTACAGACTTCAAAACAAAACAGACCAGAAGAGACAAAGATGGACACTATATGTGGTAAAAGGAACAATTCAACAGGAAAAGCTCACAATTATCAACATACATACACCCAATGTAGGTACATCTAATCACATACAACAGAAACTACAGGACATGAAGGGACAAATGACCCCAATACAACCATATGAGGAGACTTCTTACCCCACTCTCACAAATAGGTCAACTGGACCCCCCCAAAAAAAACAGATAAATCATATGATGAAACAAATGGACTTGGCAGATATCTACAGTGTGTTCTATCCAACTTCAAGAGAATAAAACTTTTTCTCAACAGCACTTGGGACTTTTCCCAGAAGAGACCATATTCTTGGATATAAGGCATGCTTAAATAAACACAAAAGAAATGACCTAATTCCCTGCATACTTTCAGATCATAGTGGTACAAAACCAATAGCGAAAGACACTACAGAAACTATACACATAAACATTACTAATATATTATTGAAAAAGTAATGGCTCACAGAAGAATTCAGGGCAGAAATCAAAACCTTCTTAAAGTCAAATGGAAGCAAATCATACCAGAATCAATGGTACACAAGGAAAGCAGTACTAAGAGGAAAATTTGTATCCATGAATGCACATATTAAAACAGCAATCTCAAATAAGCAATCTAATGACATAGCTCAAAGTCCTACATAAAGAAGAACAAGCCAAATCCAACAGCAGTAGAAGGTAGAAAATTCTAAGGAACAGAGCAGAGATCAATGAAATTGAAACTCAAAAACAATACAAAAGATCAAAGAACCAAGGAGTTGGTTCTTCAAAAGGATAAATAAGATGAACAAACTTCTAACCAAACTCACCAAACGAAGGAATGAAAAAATTCACATCAATGCAATTAGAAATGAAAAATGTAAAATGACAACAGACACTGCTGAAATCCACAGGATTATAAGAAACTATTTTGAAAACCTATATTCTCATAAATCTAAGAACCCACAAGAAATGGATAAAAATTCCTAGACGGATATGACATACCAAAATTGAAACAAAAAGATTAAGAAATCTTGAACAGAGCAATAACCAGAAATGAAATTGGGCAACAATAGTCTACCAACAAAGAAAAGCCCCAGACCTGAAGGGTTCACCACAGAATTCTTTTTCCTTTTTTCTTTTCTCTCTCTCTCTCTCTCTCTCTCTCTTTTTTTTTTTTTTTTTTTTTGAGACAGGATCTTGCTCTGCAGCCCAGGCTGATCCTGAACCCACAATGGAGCCCAGGCTAGCCTTGGACTCACAGACTCACAGCAATCCTCCTGCCTCAGCTTCCCGAATGCTGGGATTACAGGTGTGTACCACCATGCCCAGCTTCTGTGGTGGTGGGAAATTGAACTCGGGTACTTAGCACTTGACTTAGCACTTGCTAGGCAAGCAAATTAATGCCTGAGCCATTCCTCCAACTCCGACACCACAGAATTCTATCAGAACTTCATGGAAGAGTTACCCCAATGTTTCTCAAACTTTTCTAAGAAACTGAAAGACAAGGAATAATGCCCAACTTCTTCATGGAAGCAGGTATTGTTTTGATCCTCAATTCAGATAAAGACCCAACAAAAAAGCGAAACTACAGGCCACTTTCCTCAATGAATACAGAGGCATAATCATTAATAAGATACTTGTAAACAGAAGGCAACAAACTATTAAAAAATCATACACCAAGACAAAGTTGGCTTAATCTTGGGGATGCAAATGGTTCAACATACATAAGTCAATTAATGTAACACACCACATTAACAAAAGCAAGGACAAAAAATTATGTGATCATCTCTATGGATACAGAAAGAGCCATGAAAAAAGTGACATCCCTTCGTGATAAAAACTCTGAAGGAAATAAGTATAGAAGAATCTTACCTCAAGGTAATAAAAACAATTTATAACAATCCTACAGCAAATATCACTCTAACTGGGGAAAAACTGAGAGCATTTCCCTCAAATCAGGAACAAGACACGGGTCACTCTCACCCCTTCTATTCAATCTTAGTGCTGGAAAGCTTAGCCAGAGCAAGAAAGCAACAGAATGGAATAAAGGGAATACACACAGGAAATAAAGAAGTTAACTATCCTTATTTGTGGATAACATGATTATTTACATAAAGATCCCAAAAACTCCACCAGAAAACTGAGAACTAATAAATTCAATGAAGTTGCAAGATATAAAATCAATACACAAAAATTAATAACATTCCTCTACAGCAACAATAAAACACAGAGAAAGAGATCAGAAACACAATTTTATTCATGGCCACTTCAAAGAGTATTAAATACCTAGAAATCAGCCTAATTAAGCAAAGAGAGGACCTCTGTACTGATACCTACAGTATTTTTAAAAAAGAAACTGATGAGAATTTTAGAAAATGGAAAGACATCCTCTGTTCCTGGAAGGCAGAACCAACATCATTAAAATGGCCATACTACCAAAACTGATACACAGATTCAATGCAATCCCAATCAAGATACCAACAGCATTTCTCAGAACTAGAAAAAAAGATCCAAAATTTATATGAAACCACAAGACACCCAGAATAGCCAAAACAATCCTAAGCAACACAACAAAAGTAGGAGGCATCACATTACCAGATATCAAATCACATTACAAAGCAATAATGATAAAACCCACAGAGTACTGGCACAAACCAGACGGGGGATCAGTGGAACAGTACAGAGGATGCAGAGACACCCCTGAGTATCAACAGCAATCTGATCTTGGACAAGGGGACAAAACCATATGCTGGAGTAAAGAAAGCCTCTTTAACAAATAGTGCTGGGAAAACTGGCTAGCTACAAGTAGAAGAATCAAACTAGACCCACATGTTTCACCATATACCAAAATCAAATCAAAATAGATCAAAGACCTAGACATTAAAATGGAAGCACTGAACTCGCTGGGAGAAAAAATAGGCAAAACCCTTGAATATATAGGTGTAGGCAGACTTTCTCAATAAAACACCCAAAGCACATGAGTTAATACCAAGAATCAACAAATGGGATACATATCAAACTAAAAAGCTTCTGCACAGCAAAGAAAATAGAGTGAAGGGGACAGAATGGGAAAAGGTTTGCACCAGCTATTCCTCAGAAGACTATTACCAAGAACATACAAGGAAAGGAAAAATATTACACCCTCCAAAATAAAAGACCCAACCAAAAAAACAGGCAACTCAGATGAATACACAGTTCTCCAAAGAACATGTCTAAATGATCAATGAACACAAAAAAACATTTTCAGCACCTTTAACTATCAGAGAAATGCAATCAAAACAATACACCAAGTTTCCATCTAACTCCACTAAGAATGTCTGGTATCAAGAACTCAAAAAACAACAAATGCTGGCAGGGATATAGAGGAAAAGGAATCCTCCTACATTTCTGGTAGGACTATAAACTGGTACAACTACTAAAGCATCCAGTATGGAGATCCCTCAAAAAACTCAAAATAGATATCCCATGTGACCCAGCTATACCTCTCTGGGTACTTCTCAAAAGTGTTAAAGTCATCATACGAGAGTGAGCCACACACATCCATGTTTATAGCAACAACTCATATACTAGCCAAATTCTGGAAGCAGCTGACACGTCTGTCAACAGATGTATGGATAAATAAGATACTCCACGGTGGTATATATACACAATGGAGCACTACTCTGCCATAAAGACTGACAAATTTGAGGGGCTGGAGGAAGAGTTCAGCGGTTAAAGTGTTTGCCTAGCAAATGCTAAGTACCCAAGTTCAATTCCCTAGCACCACATAACAGCTGGCTGTGGTGGCACACGGGTGTAATCCCAGCACTCAGGAGGCTGAGGCAGGCAGATTGTCCTGAGTGCAAGGCCAGCCTGGGCTATACCAGTGAATTCAGTACCAGCCTGGACTACAGACTACAGAGCGAGACCGTCTCAAAAAATGGAAAAACAACGGTAAATTTGAGTTATCTGTAGGAAAGTGGCTATACCTTGAGACCATTATGCTTAGCAAAATTAATCAGACACAAAGGGTTAAATACTGTATGGTTTCTCTGAGGAAAAAAAAACATAAAAAAGTAAAAGAGGGATGGAAGAAGGTAACAAGACCCGAAAGGGTAACTCTGCCCTTCCTCCTTCACTTGGCTTTATGTTTGCCAAGCCACAATCAGCTCTTGCTCCAGCTGCCAACTCCACCATGGGTTTCCATCATTACTGGCTGCCTATAAATGGACTGTGATATTCTGAAATTGTGAGCTAAAATAAATCTTTTCTCCTTTAAAAAAAAAATATGTGCACTTAATATGTGACAAATGTCTTTCTAGACTTTTAGGAATTTGTTTTGTTTCTGAGATAGGGTCCCTTTCTGTAGTCCAGTCTGGTCCTGAACTCACTACATAGCCCAGGCTGTCCTTGAACTCACAGCAATCCTCCTGCCTCAGCCTCCCTTCTGGGATTACAAGTGTTCATTACTATGCCAATCTTTATATGGTAGTGGTGGGGATGGGGGGCCAGGAATCAAACCCGGGGCCTTGTACATGCTAGACAAGCATTTTAACCACTGAGCTATAAAGGTTAAATATGTTACCATAAATTAAGTTTTATAAACTTTTTACTTCAATATATCATAGATTTCAATAAAGAATTAAGGTAAGAATTAGCATACAGATTTCTAAAAGTCAGTAAGTAAATATATTATCATAGTGGGTTGTAATGGTGTACTGTTTGGCTATGAATCAGGCCTCTAGAAGGGGAGCACACGATCTGCAAGTGAAAGCCGTTTTTAAACAATATAAAAAAAAACGATAACATAAAAATCTATTATTTTAATTACTTTCTTGTTGCTGGGACAGAACATCTGACATCCACAACTGAAAAGAGGAAAGATTTACTTTAGCTCACAGTTTCAGATGGTCACAGTCCATTCACAGTAGGAGGCTGGGAAATGGTGGAATCACATGGCAAGACATGGGCTGTGTTTGGGGCCACAGTCGAGCAGGAGACAGAGCTCCTCACAGCACGGCAGAATGGAGACAAGTCCGGAAGGAATGGCGGACCCCAGTACACACTCCTCCAGGTCAAGCTGCCAGCACTCGCCTCTTGCAGCCGGTTCCACTCCCCAGCAGCATACAGAAGTCACAGGTAAAGGTCTTTGAGGGATACTCCAGATCCAAACCACAACACCTCTTTCAACTGGTTGGCTGAGTATTTTCACTTTTTTCTCCTATTATTCAGCCTTCCAAGTGCTGGGATTACAAGTGTGCACCACTATGCCTGCTTATAGGGTACTGGGGAATAAAACTCAGGGCTATATCACCACCCTGTAATTTTTTAAAAATTAAGTGTTAATACTTACGTAACTATGTTATATATAATTAATATTTGGCCCAATATAGTTCTTTCTCACTCAAAAAAAAAAAAAGCCCCCAAACCGGAATGCATTAGTCTGGAAAAACCTGGTCTAAGATGTCCAAAATCTCCCACAATCTGGATTCATCTATTCTGCCTAGTGTCCTAAAATGCCACAGAAGCTTAAAGCAGCTGAGGAGGAAGCGACCGTCAACCATCCTGCACATGGCAGAGACTGGGCGTGGAGTCCGGGTCTGCGTGCACACTGTGGGGTGAGTCTCCTCACACTGCCTGAAGAGCTGAGGCCACTTACAGTTTCTCAGCCTGTGTTCCAATGTTCAGAGACACTCCCCTCTCCCAGGCTTCCCACGGACCTGACACTCTGCAGGGTCTGGAGTCGCTTCTGATTTCTTTCTAGTTCCAATTTTCGCTTTTCGATCTTGGCTTCTAAATTGGCTTCATCCGAGGCCACATTATTGAGCAGGTCTTTGGTCTTCTGAACCTGTGACTACATTTAATAGGAAATAAAGGAGCAATGCGTCAGCGAGGACCACCAAACTGATGGCCCACAGCAGCTTCTCCTCTCTTCAGGCAGAGCAGCCTCACACTGAACACATGCAAAAGCACACCAACGACACAATACTTGTCCCAAGCAATGCCTCATTTAATCAATATTTCCAAGGGAACATTCCACAGATCAAGAAAAAAATAGTATTATTAGGTGGGTGTGGTGGTGCAGGCCTGTAATCCCAGCACTCTGGGAGGCAGAGGCCAGACGTTTGCATGTCTGAACCTACTAAACAATTTAGAGAGACATAGTGAGATCCTGTTAAAAAATAAAAAATAAAGGAGTGGGGATGTAGCTCAGTGTAAAGATCTTGGATTTAACCCCTAGTATGGAAAAAAAAGACGCAAAAATATTATTTTTATAAAGTGCAGGTCTTTTTGCCCAGGGAGCCAAAGGAGATGGAAAAAGTGTCTGAAGAAGGAAGGAGAGTCAGGACCTCTGTCCAGCCCAGCCTGCTCAGCAGATCTGGTGCCTGTCACTCCGCACTGCTGGTTTGCTTCAAATACCCAGGTTGCTCTTCTGCCCACAAGTATCTATTACAAAGAAAGCACAGCCTGGCTCTTCCTCAGAGGAGGGGACAAAAAGCAGCCTGCCTCTCCCGCAGCCCAAAGCCACTGCCTGCTAGGCCACAAGAGGCTCTCCTCCTCTTGAGAAACAGAAGTTGTGCTACAGACTAAAATAAACAGAGAAACTGCTTTGTCAGGGAAGTCAGGGTACTGGCCATGAGCCTGGGAAGGCAGGAGCCTGTGCACGATGGGATGAAGGCCCTGGGCCTCAGAGGGGGCTCAGGAAGAGGGACGGGGGTCGGAGGCCCTGGACCACAGCCATAGAAGCCCTGCCCTCCCACAAACAAAGCTGACTGGAAGAAAGTCCAGTGAGCAAATGCCCTGCTCGTGTTGCTCATGTTGTCTGGGAGGTTGCCTGGGTTGGTTATCCAATACTTGGTGTGCCAGTGAGCAGCACTGTGACCAGCAACAGGACTCAACTTCAGATGGAGCTGCCTTGCCTCCATCAGGCACCCAACTCTGCACGGAGCTTCCAAAGGCTGAGATGAGGTCCCCTTCATATGGACATGTGTCAGTGCCCTATCAAGTTTTCCGCTTATCCACTGGTCTCTGAAAAGCCATGAAGTCCATGAAGAAATGACCTTAGAAACCCAGATAGTCTCCATGATTCTGATACAATGCACTTTAGGGAGTGGACAGATATTGCCAATGAATTTACAGTTTATTTTTTGGTCTAAGTATACTAATACACTCTCTCTCTCTCTCTGTCTCTCTGTCTGTCTCTCTCTCTCTCTCTTTCTGTATCTTTTTATCACTCTCTCTCTCTTTCTCTTTGATAGAACTACAGGCCTATGCCACCTTGCCTGGCATGGGTACTCTATTTTTAACTTATCAGTGCTAAAGGCACACTGGTGTCATGTTTGCTTGATTCACTTGGAACAATGATAGGCATAAAAGTATGACTATTTAAATTTTTTTTTAATTTTAGAAACAGTCATGATCTTGCAGAAGAACTGGAATGCAAGGCACTTCTTCCTGTCCTGGGTGAGAGTACGTTACTGAACAGGTGTCCTGTCACTCCAAATGCCTGAGGGTTTATTTCCTATCAACAAGGACTTTCCCCTAACCAAGCAAAATACAAATCACTGTGTCAGGATGTGAGCACCGGGCATGACCACCGTCTAGTCCCCAGGCCCATTTGGTCTTCCCGCTTGTCCCAGGGAAGCCTTCCAAAGGAGAAAGAAGCCACCATGTCACTCAGCTGTCACATCACATCTCTGTGGTTTCCTTCATCTGCACTGGTCTTCTCCTTCCCTCGACTTTCCTGACCCTGTCACTTTGAGGAGCTTAGGCCAGTTAGCTTACAGAATGCCTCAGGTCTGGCGTTGTCTCGTCGTGAGATGATGAGTCCCTGGTGGGAAGATCACAGGAAGGGCTGTGCCCTAGCAGGCACTGGATGTCATTTTGCTTCACTGAGCTGATGGTCACTTTCATCGCCTGATTAGGAGGAGTGCCAGGCTCCACCATAAGAAGTTACCCTTTCCTTTTTGGAATTAATGAATATTTCGTGAGGAATGACTTTGAGACACTATTTCTTATGTCAGTCAGAACTCATGGTTTTCTATTTCATTCGACTATACTAAAAAATAAATGACTATGGTCATTTCATTGAGGTGGCTCCATCTCTCCCTGAGCGATGCCTATCATCCTCAGAACACTTTCTCCCTTCCTGTGTGTGTATTTCTCTTGCTCCAGTTTGGGAATAACATGTTCCCCCTTGAGAGGGAAGGGTATTGAAAGCCAGATCTAGGTGCTGGGTGTGCTCAGAACTCAGAAATGTATGAGACAGAGAGACAGAAGAGAGAGAGAGACAGAATATATGTTTGTGTACAGAAATAAAGGGTACATGTATATCAAATATCCTATACTTGTATACCAAAATTTATTGCTTTATCTACCTAGACATTGAAAACTATGCATTTACTCAACTGCTCCAGTTTCAGAAATGACAAGGGAGCTGCAGAATAAAAAAACTGTATGATCCCTAGAATTTTGTACAACTTGCAGTAAAGTCTTATTTTATGCCTACTTCTAATTTACACATGGCTCCTTCGCTTGTGTCTACAGGACAGACTATTAATGATGGCAGAGTATTCATTGTGTACCTAAGATCACACTTGAGCACTACTGTACATGAAGACAGGGACACTGTGCAGTTGGCACTGTTGTGTTCCTATTCCACAGAGAAAGACTATGAGGACAGAGAGGGTGAGCAATTCACTTTGGGATTCAAAGCCAAGTGCTCTGGGCCTAGAGCCCTATTCACCACCTGCTTCCATCCAAACGCTTTAGAGTAGTGGATCCCAACCTTTCTTTTGACACCAGGGACTGTTTAGTTGAAGTGAGAGAGAGAGAGACAGAGACAGAGAGAGACAGAGAGAGAGAGAGAGAGAGAGAGAGAGAGAGAGAGAGAGAGAGAGAGTGTGTGTGTGTGTGTGTTGGTAATAATGCACTTGTTACGCAGTAGGTTATTGGAAGAGAGCTCTGAATAGTGAGCAACAGCCAGAAGGGAGGAGGGAATGGAGAGCAAAGCTCTACCTCCTGTCAATCAGCAGTAGCATTACAACACAACAGAAGCTGCTGACAGGAGGCGGCGCTGGCGCTTCACTTGCTGCTCACCTCCGGCTGGCTACTCATCTGTCCCAGAGGCCTGGTTCTTCCAAGGCCACCACTATGTGGCTCAGGGAGCGCCAACCCTTGCTTTGGATGAAATAACTAATGAGACAGAGTTAGTTCTATTACAGTGCTGCTTAGAATTATGGAAACCTGGAAAAGGGGTGGGCTGGGGGTGTAGCTCCAAGGCTTGCCTGGCTGCATGTGCAAGCCACGGTTCCAACTCTAGCATTATTTTGGGAGATGGGAGGGGAAGAAAAAGAAAATTCGAGAATTACAGCAGTAAGTAATTTGGTTACATAAAGTGGAACGTGGGCCAGAGATACAACGCAGTGGGAGAGTGCTTGCCTAGCGTGCTCAAGGCTCTGGGTTCTACCCCAGCACCACTCCCCACTCCCCCACCGCCCCCCCACGCACACACATCTACTAAAATTATTAAATTAAAAACCGATAAATTATTAAAATGAATTATTGACACAAGAAATTATTTATGAGAAAAATAATAGCAGCTGGTAATGTACCTGTCCTAAAATATTCTCTAAATTCACCCTGGAATAAACCTCGTTATTAGGCCTCAAAGATCTGTCTTGTGTAGCCAGGCAATCCACATTTTTCACTTCTAGACATAAGAACATTAAAAGCCAAATAATCTCACCAGAATCTCTTTTATGGCAATTCTCATCACTTTTTCAGTCTCGTCTATTTCCAGAGGTCTGGCAATGGCTTCTGTCCTCAGTTCCTAGGGGAAACAATCAAATTACTTACAAATATTGTCACAGGTAGAATTTCTAAAACTAATGTTACTGAATTTAGAGACAGCTAGTGGACTAACTATGGACTAATTCACAGAGGTTGCCATTACCGGGGTTGGGGTGCACCTCAGGGGTAGCACCCAGGCTTAGCATGCATGGTCCAGAGACAATTCTTGGTAAGAGGAGATGAGTTTCACTTTAATGTAGACTATCAATACAAACACACCTCTGCTATCACCTCCTGTGAACATCCTTCAGTGACCATCTGGCCTCTCCCCAGAGCTCAAGTTCCTTCTTAAGCGCCCCACATGTCCCTCACTCCAAGGGCAAACCTGAACTTAGCATCCATTACATTTTTCCCCCAAAATTTGCTTCCTGACCTCCATTTTGTGCAGGGATCCCAAAACCTATTATAATACAATGTGCTATCTGAATCCCTACTGGCCTTTACAATCCTTTTAAGAATTAAGTCCCTATAGCTAATCTTTTGACAAATGCTGATGAGAAGGTCACCCTGGCCCTGCCCCTAGCATTAACCATACACAAATCAGAGGGGCATCTGTGATTAACTGATCTGCACTGGAAATTTCTGAGACAGAGGATTTTAATGTGGATGTGGACATGAGAGTAGTTATAGACTGACTATCTGTAACTCTACCAAATTTATATGTCAAACTCTTAATCCACAATGTAGTGGTATTTGGAAATGAGTAGGGTCTTCATCGTTAATTAGATCATGAGAGTGGTATCCCCATGAATGGGTTAGGGATATTATAAAAGAGACTCTGAGGAATTCCCACACCCTTCCGCCACATGAGTACACAGAAAGAAAGCACTGCCCACTGGTCATGGTGGTTCACAACTCTAATTCTGGCTTTTTGGAAGGCTACGGCAAGAGGACTGCCAGTCTGGGTAACTCAGTGAGGCCTTGTCTCAAACCAAAATTTAAAAAAGGGCCCAGGGTTCAATGCCCAGTATAATAGTGGGAGAAAAGAAACCATCAAGTAAGCAAGCAAGAAAGCACTATCTGAGGAACAGGGCCCCACTACACACTGAATATGCCAGTGCACTGACCTCAGACTTCCAAGTCTCTACATTTGTTGGAAATAAAGTTCTTTTGTTTTTTTAAGATGGGCATGGTGGTGTATACCTGTAATCCCAGCACTCAGGAGGCTTACCATGAATTCAAGGCCAGCTTGGGCTACAGGGCAAGCCCTTGTCTCAGGAAAAAAAAAAAAAAGTTTGGCTGTTTTCAAACCACCAAGGTTATCAAATTTTGTCGTACCAGCCTACACAATTTAAGACAGTTCCCAGAGTTCCTTCTCAAATTCCACGCTGTCCTTCTCTCATTCCGCAGTGCACTTCCTGCCTCTACCAGTGGGAAAATACCAAGGCAGGGCCGATTACTTACCAGAGGAGGCAGGGCTCCAGGACTTGCCTGTGCTGGGCACTGGTCCTCAATATAAAAATTTACTGAATATGTAAAAACCAAGATTCTTCCTCAGTTAGCTTCTGCATAAAACATCTAAGAAGAATCATATTCAGATGTCATGGTTTTCCTGGGGACATCCTGGCCCCTTATTACGCTATCACTCATGATAGGACGGTACTGGAAGAGTCCCTGTGAATGTGGGGGAACTGTCACAATGATGCCACAGCACCACTGCCACTTGGCCAGAGACCAGCTCCTGTCTCTGGGTCCCTCAGGGACATATGCAGACACTCGTGACTACTGCACTATAAATAAACATGGAGAGCCTAGTGTTGTCTCAAGAGTCCCTGCAGTGCTGCATTGGCGGGTAGAACTTGGTAGCAGATGTGTTTTGCTAACCACCTTTCACCAGGAGCAGCCATAGTTCAGTATATAAAGAGCAGACCTTGACTTCTGGTTTGCTTCTAGGAAAAAATGAAAAGTAGAAGGAGCTGGGCCCACTGATGTGAGCTGGTTAACTACAGTACTCCAAGAGGCTGAGACAGGGACACTGTAAATCTGAGCCCAACCTGCGCAACTTAGTGAGACTCTGTCTGAAAACCAAAAATAAAAAATGGATAGGGGTATAGCTCAGTGTGAAAGTGCAAACTTCCAAAAAAAAAAAAAATACCATTACAGGAGCTGGGCACATAGCTCAGCCGTCAGAGTGCTTGCCTAGCAAGCCCAGAGCCCTAGGTTGAATTCCCCAGCAACACACAAACTGGGCATGTGCACAACTCAGGAGGCTGAGACAGGAGGATTTCTGAGAGTCTAGGCCAGCCTGAGCTACAATAGTGAGCTCAGGAGCAGCATGGACTACAGAGTGAGCCCTATCTCAAAAAAAAAAAAAAAAAAAAAATTGCAGCCAGAAGCCAGAATTTAAACAAGACAGTGTCAGAGTGTTCATGACTGACACAAAAATGAAGAAAGTGAGAGAACAAAATTCATTTAACGTAAAAACAACTGAGCTCATATGCTTCAAACACCATTACTTCTTAAGGGTAAGAATTCAACACTATTCCACCTCTCCTTAAATCAGTGGTTCCCAAACTCTGCTTCTCCTTGGAAGTACCTGGAGATACTTACTTTGTAACACAAAGGATTGAGCTCAGGGCCTTCACACTCAGCTATATCCCATCCCCCGCCCCCTTTTTATTTTTTATTCAGGCACACTCACGGGGAGGAGGACAATGTGGAAGCAGTTTAGAATCTGTTACGGTTGGGATCTGGACATTCCCCCATCTGCATGTTGTGGATTACCTAAGGATGCCACATGCTGTTGGGAGATGGGGCCTGGCTGCAGGGGCAGATGCCTGGGGCTTCACCTGCAGGGCTGTGTGCTGGTTGTGCCCTTCCTTGCTAACTTGGCTTCCCCGTCGGGCACACTGTGAAGAGCTCTTCACCTGTGTCCTGCCATGTGTGTTCACCACTGCTGGCTACCCGCATATGGATTGTGACCTTCTGAAACTGTGAGCTAAAATCAATCTTTCCTCCCTTAAGTTGCGGATGTTAGGTATTCTGCCCCAGCAATGAGAAAGTAACTAAGACAGAATCACAGTCTCACACAGCTGTGTAAGCAAAGCAGCGCACACTCCTTGGCTGGCACTGGCTAGAATAAAGATCGCAAAGCAGTTTCAACACTCTAGCTACTTGGAAGCAACTGTCAAGATCACAGTCATAAACTTCTGGATGCTACAATCACCTGGGAGACTTCTGAAATCTCCTCAATACTTAGGTCACATTCCATAACAGTGACATCAGAATGAAAGCCAGGCTTTAGGAGTCATTCACACAATGGAGTATGACTCTGACATAAAGAAAGATAAATTGGAATCTTTGTAGAAAAATGAATACACCTTGAGACCATTATGCTTAATGAAATGAATAAGACATATTTGTATGGTTAAATATTAATTCAATACATACATTAAATATTGTATGGTTTCTCTGAGAAAACCGAACAAAAAAAGTAAAAGAGATGGGATAAAGTAAGTAGACTTCATGGAGAGGGAAAGACGTGAGCGAGGTGAGGGGTGAGAAGGGGAAAGGAAGTAACAACGACTGAGATGTCATATGTAAGCAGCCGCTGAAATAGCTCAGCTGGGAGCGTTAGACTGAAGATGTGATGTATAAACAAAAATTAAATAAAATGAAAACAAATATCCTCAAATGATTCACTTGGGCCATGAAGTGAGCTCTAGGCTAAGGCAGGATTGCTGCAAAACATGCGGCAGCCATCACCAGAAAAACACCATGACTGGTTAAGTTGGCCACAGGCACGAGGAGGACGGCCTCAGCGACATGTCACGCATTTGCCATCCCTGAGCAAGAAGCTACAAGTACTAACATTAGCTCCCACCAGAAGCAGGCGAACATCCATCATTCTGTACCACTTTAAGTCTCACATATTATCTTATTCATTAAGCTGCTGCTTAATAAAATGAGAAAAACTAAAACCCAAGAGCCAGAATTTAAAAAGATAATCTGGAAGAGAACATGTGCATCACATCTGAACACTCTTACCCTCAGCTCCACCTCCTTGCCCAGTAAGTCGTACAGAGATGCTCCCTTGGAGGTGATCTCAGAAGCAAGCTGCCTGGCTGCTTTCAAATCAGCAATCTGGAAGGAGAATTGCAAAAGCAGGAAGCTCAGTTTTAACAGGTATTCAGCAGCCGGTCTCTTAACATCAGCTGCTACCTTCAGGCAGGGTATGTGGCTACAGAACACGCATTTGTCCAGCATCACACTTTCTGCTACAGAATGAGCCACCAGGACACCTGCATAGGAAACCCAAGTACAAATGAGACCAATCTGAGGACACCTGGTCTCCCCAGAAACCAAATGTCAAGTCAAACTGAGTCTACAACCAGGAAGAAGAGCAAGGAGAAGGCTGGTATAGTTCTCTCTCTCTCTCTCTCTCTCTCTCTGTCTCTCTCTCTCTCTCTCTCTCTCTCTCTCTCTCTCTCTCTCTCTCTCTCTCTCTCTCTCTCCCCCCCTCCCTCTCTCTCTCTCTCTCTCTCTCTCTCTCTCTCTCTCTCTCTCTCTCTCTCTCTCTCTCTCTGAGACAGGGTCTCACTCTGCAGCCCAGGCTGGTCCTGAACTCACTATGGAGCCCACACTGGCCTTGGACACTGCAACCCTCCTGCCTCAGCCTCCCCACATCAGTACTGGGATTACACGAGTGCGCCACCACGCTTGGCTCATGTGGTGCTGGGGAATCAAACTTGGGTACTTAGTGCTTGACTTAGCACTTGCTAGGCAAGCGCTTTACCCGCTCTGAGCCATTCCTCCAGCCCTGATATGCTTCCAATCTGGAACAGGTCACCACGGGTTTCCCTAGCAGTAGTGGGGTGACCACACCCTGAGGGACACAATGTTATAACGGGTCTAAATGTCCCCCAAAGAAACCTTGTGTTGAAGGTTGGCTGCCAGCTGATGGGCTCTGGGAGGTGAATGGCTCTCGAGGGCTCTACTTCATTAAGGAAATTAATCCGCTGACAAGTTCATTAGCTCCAAGAGCCAATTAGGAGGTGGGACCCAGTTGGATGAAGCAGGGCACTGAGGATGTGGCTCTGAAGGTTACATTTTGTCCCCAGCCCTTCTCTCTGTTTCTGTCTGGTCCAGCATACAGCGAGTGGCTGTGTTCCACCATGCCCTTCCACCACCACGTTCTACCACACTGCAGGCTTACAAAACAACAGAGGTGGTAATTATGGAAGAAAATCTATGAAATTGAGCCAAAATAAGTATTTTCTCCTTTAGGCTGATTTTCTCAGGTATTATGTCACAGCAACAGAAAGCAGACTAACACACAGGTCCAGCCACAGCATCCTGTGCCCTCCACCTCAGCCGCAGACTTCCCTCCACAGGGCTGCTGTGAAACTGAGAGGAGGTAACACCCACTAGGTACTTACAGTCTTGAGCTCCTGAGGTGGGAGGGGGCGGCTGCTACCAAGCCCCTTTCTTGGGCTATGCATGTCTTCCCTCGTCTGTGAATATGCGACATTGCCCAAAGAACCCAGACACGAAACCTCCCCGCTGGCTTCTCTCCCTCCTGTTTTGTAGCTCCCCCTTCATTCTCCGCAGCCAACCTCCTTCCCCCCTGCTCAGGCTGCTGGGGAGGGCAGCTTCTCTTTCTCAGCCTCAGGGTGCCACCTGCTAGCTGCTCTTCTGATCTGACTGGCAGCAGCCCCACCTCCTTCGCAGGATTCTCCTCACCGTTCCCACTTCTCTACTGTGACAGCCTCCAGACCTGGGCATCTTTCCTCAGGGCACTCCTCCTCAGGCCAAGGCTTTAATCCTCCCTGGCAGCGGGAGGCACCTCACGGCAGCTACCTGCTCAGCATCCTCGCCTGGACATTCAATGAGCATCACAGCTATAACATCACAAATGTCTGGAACCAGACTCTCATCTTCCCCACCAAACCTACACTACTGACAGGCCAGCCCGGACTCAGTGAGGCCCTGTCTCAAAATAAAAATTTTAAAATGGGGCTGTAGATAGGCGATAGAGCACTTGCCTAGCACACATGAGGTCCTGGGTTCCATCCTTAATACCACAAAAACAAAACAAAGAAACAAAAGTGTAATTATTTTCAGGTCCCACCACGGCAGTCATAGGTTTTCCCTCACAGGCCTCCCGCAGAGGAGCTGCCTGGCACCGGAGCAGGGTCACAGCTGATGCACTGCAGCCTCTGAAGGGACCTGTGGTCAGGCTCGCTGGCCACCCACGCTTTCCTGTGTTCCCACCTGGACACCGATGTTGGGCTCCTGCTGAGGCTCTTGGTGGGGGAGAAGGGCAACCCTGAAGACACACTCTCACCCCAAACTAGACACAGCACTTCTCCACTTCTGGCCCTTCTCCCACTGCAGGGGCCGTGATACTGCTGGAGTCTGCTGTGGGGGCCGGGCCTGCCACTGGTGGGTACACTGCTCCATGAGAGAACGGAACAGAGGCAGGCACCCTTCCTCCGGTTTTATCCCACGGTGACTAGAGGCCTAAACACTCACCCTAGCTTATCAGTCAGCTCCTCCAACATGTGGCAGCCCAGCTGAGCTCCCAGCATCCACCTCTCCCACGAGTACTCTGCTCACAATGTCTGTGGCCTCTCCCTTCACAATGTGGCAGCCAGAGAGATATTTTTTTCACAGAAAACTTAAAGCGTGTATGTGTCTGCTCAAACCCCACAGTTTTCCAGCTCAGATAAAGTCAGAGGCTTTCTTTCCGGGGCCTTAGGGTCTGCCATGGCCTCCCCTTCTGGCTCTCCCCATAGGGCCTCCCTGCTTTTGGTGAAAACACACAAAGCAACTCTCATCTCAGGACACACTCCTGTCTGTCCCTGGTGCTCCCTCCCTGAGATCGCTAAGGAGCCACCCAGGTCGTGAGGTCTTGCTGTTCACTCTACACGATACCCTTCCTCACATTAACCACCCAACCCTGCAGGGTCTCTGTCCATGGCAGCAACAGTACAGGACCTGCTCCTGCTACACCTTTATCACTGCCCGCCACACCCTGACACCCACAACTCAGCAACTTCTGTCCTCTTCATTCACACCAGAATCCCTGTCTGGATCTTATCTTTTAAACACCAAGCTTTCAATAAAGAGTTAATTCACTGCAACTCTGCTCTTATCTCAATACTGCTGAGTACAAATATCACCTGCAGCTCCCAGTCAAGAAATAAGGAAAGAGTGGTACTGTGACAGCCCCATGTACCCCACTCCCAAGTCTAAGAAATGAACACCCCAGTGCCACATGCCTGTGGGGTTCTGTACCTTGGAGCCAAGATCAAACTTGAACTTGCTGATATCTTCCCCTCCTATTTTAGCGCCCTCGCTCCCCTTGGTCTTCATGGCATTGTAAAGGACGGACGTGATCTTCAGCAGCTCTTTCACTGCGTACCCGTCTGCCTGGTAAAGCTTCTTTGTATTGAGCTTTATATGTGCCTTTGTGGCCTGTTTTTAGGGAAAAAAAGAAAAACAATTAACATTACCATGTAAGGACTAAGCCAAATCCTAGATGGACTGCTCGAAAATGTCCCCGTCAAAGACAGGAAGACAACTTAATAGTATTGTAAGCAAAAGACCCAAATGACTCATACATTGGAGCAAGTATATAGATTGGTAGAATCTTGATGGAGAGGAATTTGGTAAGACACCAAAGTAAAAATGCGTATTTCTGTTGATCCAGCAATTTGGACACCAAGAACTTACTCTAGGGATATAATCACAAACACCCAAAGTGGTATGTATAGGATATACATTACAGCTTTGTTTCAAAGAGCAACAGCTGGAAAAACCTAAATACTTACCTATGTAAATTACATAAATTATGACATCTCCATGCAAATTATACCAGCCAAGCATAAGAGAAAAGGAGGAAATCCCTTATGTAGTTGGGAAGTTCTCCAAAATAGCCTACATTAAGAAAGCAAGATACTACGCAATGATACAGAGTCTATCACCATTTGTAGAAATGGAAACAAAATAATAAATAATGATTTGCCTACATATGCATAAGGGAATTCTGAAATAAATTTAAAATAAACATATACACATAAGTTTGGGAATGAAGCTCAGTGGTAGCATGTGCTTGGCATGGAGAGGCCCTAAGTTTAATCCCTGGCAACAAAATTTATTAATTCATTAAATTAAAAATGAAAAACCTTAACAAATAATGAATTAAAAACAAACAAAAAACCCACTTCACTGGTGAAATAGCTTCACAGAAACCTGGCAATGGAACGGTTTTAGAAAGTAAATTCAGTTACTGAGTTTGAAAGCAGCCCTCCCAAGGACTCACCCCTTTCTTACTTTTATAACCCCACAAGGTAACTGTGAACTGACCATGAACTGTGCAATTGCCTTAATGAAGAACACTCGGTCCCGCTCAGTCTCAACATCAGACGGGATGTCGGTCTGAGGCTCATACCTGTCACAGAGAGCATACACACAAGTTCAGTCACAGGGCATCAGCGAGGTGGCACTCGGCACCCAGGAGGATGGCGGGTCTCCAGCACCGGCCTCCCATCTGCCCAGCTGAGGCAGGAAGAGCGAAAAAAACTTCAAAAACCAACATAAACAATCAAGGGAAAAAATTCCTACCTAAGTGCAAATTCTAATGATTTTACAAGGCAAATATAAGCCTCAGCCTAAAATTACATACATCTAAAATATCAAAATTTTGTGAAAATCATGACTGAAGAAACAGACATTATGGCTGAACAGTTTGCTCTGAGAAGCAGCAGAGCTGCAGCAGATAATTTGAGTCCTCAGTAATTCATCAGGGTCAGCAGTATGCAGCTCTTAACTTACTTTTGTACAGCATCCAGCTAAGGATGATTAAAAAAAAAAAAAGAAAAAAGAACAACAAAACCTATACAACAGAGGCCTACAATCCTAACTCTCTGGGCGGCTGAGGTTTCTCTATGTCATTAAGTTGCACAGGCTGGACCATCTCAAAAATAAAAATGAGCTGGAGGATAAGGTTGGAGGATTTTGAGTGGGTTCGAGCCCAGGCTGGACTACAGAGTGAAGGTCAGGGCCAGTCTAACCTGTAGAGCGAGACCCTATCTCAATCAATCAAACAACGGCTGGGAATGTAGCTCAGGGGTAATGTCCCTAGGCTCCACCCCTGGTAACACACACACACACACACACACACACACACACGATTCTACGTCAGAGACCTAACATAGCCTAAATGTTATGTGTAGCAAAACAAAATATATTTAATATCTAGATCTTAAAAATATCCACCTGGAATCACATATTTTTCACACAAGAGGAAACTAACTTATTTCCAACCCAGTGCACTCAGAGTGTGCAGAAAGATCCCACCATTCTGAAGCAAGGGGAAAGAAGGGCAGCCTGCACAGTGCTCTACTGAGAAATCCCATACCCCCTGGCACCGTGTTGTCTAACTCGGCTGAGTTTCAACAGGATATGGGGTCTGTCAAACCCTACTGGACATTTCTTTTCCATTATCTTCTTTTCAGCTGGCTGTGAACAAAACCTAGCATCCATCCTTAGATTTCAATCAAGTGCAGTTCTAACCTTTTCACAAGCCAGAGCAGCACTTCAGACACAAGTCCAAAGTTGGGTGTGCGGAAATTTTCCATAGAAATATGCCGTGGGTATCCCAGGGCTCTCATCATCTCCGTGAAATCTGCCCAAGGGAAAGGAGAATTAGTTCCTTATCAAGCAGCAACAAGTTTTTATATTGTTATCTTTATGTGCGTGACACTGGGAATGGAGGCCGGGGCCTTCCCTGAGCTACGTCCACAGCCCATTTTTATTTTTATTTTGAAATGGGGTCTTGATAAGTCATTAAGTTGCCCACACTGGGCTGGAACTTGCAATCTTCCTGCCTCAGCCTCCCAGATTCCCAAGCCTGTGCCATCAGGCCTGGCTAGCAACTGCTTATTCCCTCAGCACTGTCTTTACTTTCCCTTCCTATTCTCAACTTACTGACAGCTTTCAGAACTACTGGTCAGCTTTCTAATAGGGAAAGCATAAAGTAGCTAAAATTAAAATATGCAACCTGAAAAGTATCTATTTAAGTTCAATAAGAGTAAATGCTAAAGAGGAAAATAAAGTTTGGAAATTAGCTGTGGCTTTACTTTCTCTGATATCTACATCTCTACCACCCCAAATAAGGTAATTGGCCTTATAAAATGTCACAAGGGAAAAATATTTTAAAATGTTAACAGTAGTTATTTGGAAAAAGCAGATTAAATCTGATGTTTCTGAGTCATCTTTTTTTTTGAGAATCTCACTAACATAAATTTTAAAGATGAGTTGCCTCATAATCAGGGAAATCTTATAGAGTGGCTGAACTACAGAGCAAGATTTAGATTTATGATTAAGAAATAGTAATACTAGCCAGGTGCAATGCCTGCAATCTCAGCACTCTGGGAGACTATGGAAGGAAGATATTTATTTCAAGCCCAACCTGGGCAACTAAGCTCCTGTCTCAGAATAATAAAAAAAAAATTTTTAATAAATGGGCTGAGAATATAGCTCAGTGTGAAAAGCCCTGAGTTCAGTCCCAAGTACCACAAAAAAAGGAAAAAAGAAAATGATGTTAATATTAATACTAATTCATGCTGATACTGTAGGTTGGCAACATCTCAAGGAAAGCTATCACTGTAAGAATATGCTTATAAGAAAGCAGGACTTAAAAAAAAAGCAGGATCTGTGTTAGGAACACAACCAACAGCTGCACGCCATTTGGGATTCCATTCTGAAATCCTCTTGTACATTCTGCTCACCACAACTTCACTCAACATCCGTAGCAAAGTGCTGGCTTTGCTAAAAACATGGGAGACATCTGTCTTTTCAATATATAGTCACCAACGATCCTCAAAGCTCAGAAAACATGATTTACTCTACAATGCTAGTAGCTATGAAGATAAAATTTGGTATGTTACAAGACCCACGTGGGATCCCATCTGTGACTCTTCTCCCTGAGCTCTCTTTCACTAAAAAATCCTACTTTCGTTCTCTGCCTTAAAGAAAAAATAAAGATGTGTCTTCCTAGATACTGGCAAGTGATAACTGAAATACACTGATGCTGAAATTTCAGGCACCATCAACTTGCTGAGAAAACTGGTCTCAGAGAGGCTTCTGAGAGTGCACCCAGCTGGTAATCACCCCACTCCTCTTCAGGTGCAGCCAGTTAGCTGAACAACTCCACACCTAGAAAATGGCAGTGTAAACCGGACTCGGTGGTGCAGGCCTGCAATCCCCACATCCTAGGAGGGCCAAGTATGAAGATCACAAATTCAAGCTCAGCCTGGGCAATTTGGCGACTTAGGCCTGTTTCAAGTCAAAATTTTAAAATGGCCTGAGGACGTAGCTCAGTGTGAAGGTCTGGGATCTATCCCCAGTACCACAAAATATATAATAATAATAATAATAAAGAAACGGTAGTGTACACCCAGCGAGATGTTTCAATCACACAGTCCTTGGTCCCAATCACTTCTAGCTACGTGAGGTAAAGTACAATACTTTATCTCTCTGTGCCTCAAAGGACATCATCCGCGAATACCACCTGCCTCAGTGTTACAGTGAGGGCTCAAACAAGACATGGAACGTAAGATCCTAGCCCAAAGCAGATGCTCCCCCAACGGAAGGTGGTAACTGGTAACCTCATCTTTCCACTCCCCAGTCCTCCTGGCATAGATCCTCGTGCGCCCTTTCCACCAGCCCCTCTGGAAGAGCGCAGGGGTCCAGGAGATTCGACCTGGTAATGACACTGCGAACTCTCCGTGCCTGTCTGCTCATCCCTAAACACAGGGGCACGGAATTGGCAGAGGACTAAGTAACGCCCGCTCACAGAACGGAACACGACACGGCGTAACAACGCCAGAGACGTCGGCTGCGGCGACCACCACCATCAGCTCTCGGCGCGGCTCCGCGGTCTCTCAATCTCTAAGCGACCCGTGCTCGCTCGACCTTCTCTTCCGTCTTTCTCTCGTCCGCACTCCCCGGGCACTTTCCAATATGGCAGCGAACAACCCCCATAGTGCTAAGTAAGCTAAACTGAGGTCAAATTAAGACAATTCTTCCGCCGCACTCGTCCCGTTTCGTGGGCTCTGCGCCACGCGCGGGGGCGGCGGTCAGAACTCGTCGTGAGCACTGAGCGTTCCCCGAGGGGGCGGGGACAGGGACAACGCGTGGGTCAAGGCGGGGGCCGCGAGTCTGCGGAAGACCCACAGGAACAGGTGGGCTGCCTTACTGCGGAGGTCGCGGAAAGACATGACGCTCTGGTTCCCGGGAGCCCGCTCGCCGCCGTCAGCTTCTCCGCGTTCAGAGGCCCAGCGCTCACCGGTTTCTAAGGCAACGCCCTCACCCCGCCCCCCTACGTCAGAGCTCTGGACGGCGAGAGACCTAGTTCAAACAGGACGGGAAGCGAAGCAGCAGCGGCGCGCGCAGGCGCTCCCGGGGCGGCCCGGAAATGGGAGGGGCCGGGAAACACGAGGGCAGGAGGGTAACCCTGCTGTGCTGGGGGACCTGCGAGGCGCCCCGCGGCCCGCGTTGACGCCTAGTGGGCATCTGTGTTGCTGCTCGCTTCCCCTCTTCCACACAGCGTGGACTAGTTTGCGAGGCTGGCTCTTCCGCAGGCGTCCTGTGTCCAGCACCCTTCCCTCGTGCCGGGAGTACCTCGACAGCCCGCGGAGCCTTGGGTACCGTCCGCGACGTGTAGGAGGGAGGACCCGCCCGCCGGGGATACCGGCCCCGCGGCCCCGGGAAGCGAGGGCGACTAGGCCCCGGGGATGCGCGGCCAGCTCGGTCTTTACGACGGGTCGGAAGTGACGCCGCAGCGCCTGCGTTTGTCTTGACAACCAGTCTCTAAGCCGGGACGGGACACCGAAGAGCTCGAAATCAAGGCCTGCTTAGCGGATACCGAGGGCCCAGAGACGAGCTGGGAAGGGAAA
>PVKB01007729.1:0-28499 GCA_004027205.1 Ctenodactylus gundi
GGAGGGACAAAAAGAGAGCGGAAAGCCCTTGTCACTTTGACAAGGAAAGTATGTGCACAGAATGCTCAACTCCATTGTAAACCTTAAATTGCACATATCAATAAAATGGGGAAAAAATAAATGAAACAGAGTTGGTTTTTTTTCAAAAGACTTACAAGATAAACTCCTTGTTAAATTCACAAAAAAACAAAAGGAAAGAGAAAATCTGCATCAATACAATTAGGAATTAAAAAGTTGAAATTACAGCAGATCACAAGGAATTCCAAAGGATGATAAGTTACTTTTAAAGTTTGTGCCCCAATAAATTTACAAATGTAAAACAACTGGATGAGTTCCTAAACATATATCAAGCACTAAAACTGAATGAAGAAGAAATTAAACATCTGGATAGGCCAATAACTACCTATGAAATTGAGGAAGTAATAAAAACACTTTCAATCAAGAAGAGCCCAGGGACTGATGGACTCTCAGCAGACTTTTATAAAAAATTTAGGGAAGATTTAGTACCATTGCTCACCAAACTTTTT
Source organism: Ctenodactylus gundi (assembly GCA_004027205.1). Taxonomy (NCBI): domain Eukaryota; kingdom Metazoa; phylum Chordata; class Mammalia; order Rodentia; family Ctenodactylidae; genus Ctenodactylus; species Ctenodactylus gundi. The sequence continues at coordinate 528 of PVKB01007729.1, forward strand.
CAAGAAATCAAAAAGGAAGGAAAATTACCCAACTCATTTTTGAAGCAAGCGTGAGTAATTCCAAAAACCAGAGAAAGACCTAACAAAAAAGAAAACTGCAGGCCAATGACCATAAGGAGTATAGATGCAAAAAAACTCCATAAAATTCTTGCCAACAGAATGCAGCAAATCATAAAGAAGATTATACATCATGAATCAAGTGGGCTTCATCTCAAACATGCAGGGATGGTTCAACATACACAAATCAATAAATGTAATACACCACATTAACAGATTCAAAGATAAAAATCATATGATTATCCTAATAGATGCAGAAAAAGCACTTGACAAAATTCAGCACCCATTTGTGATAGACTCTGAAGAAAATAAGAATAAAGTTACCCTATCTTAATTGGAGAAAGACTGAAAGCATTCACACTAAATTCAGGAACAAAACAAGGAGGCCCATTGTCACCTTTACTATTTAACACAGTGCTTGAAACTTTGGCAAGAGCCATCAGACAAGACCAAGAAATAAAAGGATTATGCACAGGAAGGGAAGAAGTAAAGATACCCCTATTTGCAGACGACCGAACATAGAAGACCTGAAATATTCCACCCAAACACTCGTAGAACTAATAGATAAATCTAACAAAGTAGCAGGCTATAAAATCAATACCTACAAATCAATAGCATTCCCATACACCAATAATGATTTGAAAGAGAAAGAAATCAAGAAAACAATCCCCTTCACAACAACAACAACAACAACAACAACAACAACAACACTTGGGACTAAACCTCACCAAAGAGGTGAAAGACCTATTCAAAGAAAGCTACAAACCACTAAAGAAAGATTGAAGAGGACTTTAGAGTATAGATATTCCATGTTCTTGGATAGGAAGAATTAATATTGTCAAAATGGCCATACCCCCAAAGCTACTTTACAGATTCAGTAGTAATCAAAATACCAACTATATACTTCGCAGAACTAGAAAAAATAAAAAATGTATATGGAACCAGAAAAGATCCAGAATCTTTAAAACAATTCTAGGTAACAAGGGCAAAACTGGAGGACTCACAACCCCAGACTTCAAAAAATACTACAAAGCAAGAGTGGTTAAATCTATGTGGTACTAGTGTAAGAACAGACAAGAGCAGTGAGCCGAATAGAAGATACTGAAAGAAAATCAAATACCCGTAGTCAACTGATCTTTGACAAAGGGGCCAAAACAATCCACTGGAGAAAAGACAGCATCTTCAACAAATGTGCTCAGAAACGTGGATAACCACATGCAAGAGAATGAAACTAGACCTGTATCTGTCTCCACACAAAAAAATCAGATCAAAATGGATCAAAGAACTGGGCATCAAAACAGAAACACTAAGCTTACTTGAAGACAAAATAGGTAAAACCCTAAAAGACATAAGGATAGGAAAAGATTTTCTGAACAGATCACCAACTGCACGAGAAATCCCGGCAAGAATCAACAAATGGGACACGATAAATTGAAAAGCTTCTGCACAGCAAAAGAAACAACCAGCAAGGTGAAGAGACAGCCCAGAGTGAGAAAAGACATTCACCAGTAACACTTTAGACAGAGGATTAATATCTAAAAGATAAAAGGAACTCAGAAACATAAGCCCCCCCCCCCCCCCAAATAAGTGATCTCATAAAGAAGTGGGCAGCTGAAATGAAAAGAAACTTCTCAGAAGAAGAAGAAGTAGAAATGGCCCACAAGCATGTCGGAAAGTGTTCTCCATCATTGGCCATCAGAGACATGCAAATAAAAGCAGCGCTGAGGTTTCACCTCTCTCCAGTGAGAATGGCCTACATCAGGAACTCAAAAACCAACAATTGTTGGCGAGGATGGTGATAAAAAGGAGCTCTACTGCTTGTGGGAATGTGAACTGGTACAAACATTTTGGAAAGCAGTCTGCAGGTTCCTTAGAAAGCTGAGAATGAAAATTCTTTTTGATCCAGCTACTGCCCTACTGGGTATATTCCTAAAAGAAATAAAGTCAACATACCAAAAGGACACATGCATATCCATGTTTATAGCAGCACAATTCATAATAACCAAATCCTAGAAGCAACCTATCTGCCCATCCATACAGAAATAGTTAAAGATGTGGTACCTATACACAATGGAATACTATGTAGCCATAAAGAAAGATATATGAAGCATTTGAATGAAAATGGGGCCACCTAGAGTCAATAATTCTCAGTGAAATGGACCAAGCATAAAAGACTGATTATAGATTATAGATGGGTGTCCCTCTTATGAAATGCTCAAAAATAATAATATCAAAAGGTCCCAACTTGAGTGGCAGAAAGAAAAAAGTCAGATAGGAAACAGGGATGGATATAGATGCTCAGTAATTCCCCAACCCCGTGGTTCTAATGTGTTACAGAACATTTTTGGGGTAATAAAGAGAGAGAGAGCTGATGAACACATGTGAAGGACAAACCAGAAGCAAGTTGATCCCCGTGACTGGCTGTGAGGTCACTGCCGTATGGCATTATGATCACCGCGGGCCAACTCCAAAGGGCCAGAGTGCAAGAGGCCAACTATTCGAGCCTCAGAATAACCCCTCATCCAACCGATGGACAAAAGAGACAGTTGGTTAATGACAGTAATTTGGTTTCAGTTTCTGGCTATTGGGGCCAGAAAGTAGAGTAAAAGTTGGACGGTCTCGTAGTAGGTTAGAGTAATGCAGAGAGCTAGGAGTTCTGAGTTTTTCCACTTGTTTCTGCTTTACACGGTAGGCAGATAGAACATGCCTGTTCAGAGGAGACCCAGATAGTGCCAGTGTTTATGGAAAGCCCATAGAGCTGGCTGTGAACCCCAGGGGCCTCTAGTTTGGATTCAGTAGTTTTTGGACATGTAAGGAAATAGCAAGAACAACAGTTGCTATGAAGATGGTCGTTCTGGGTGATATGTACAGTGACTTTGTTTAAATTTTGACAGCTCGGTAGAAGGACCAGAAAAAGAGCTATTCATGGTGTATGGTATTTGGAAAATTACCTGAAGACAAGTTTATTCCTTTTCTGGCCAAACAAGCTTTTGCTAGAGAGCTCCGAACATTGTTTTGTAAGGAATAAAAATGGGGAATCATGGAGGAAGATTAAAGAATGAATAGCTTAAAGATGGTCATTAGAGTCTGATTTATTTATGAAATAGTCTTTTTTGAGGTAAATTCCATAGTACATGTCCCCCAGGTCCCTTTGGGTTCCTTCAGTCTTCTGTGGCCAGTTCTTAAACATGGATGTTAAAGGGTGTACCACTGTGAGTGCCAACAAGAGCAGTAGAGCTTTGATGTCAGTTTGAACTCAGTGGAACAGCAAAATGATCTTTGTCAAATTGTCAAGAATAAAAGGATAAAGTTTGTGGCCAAGTCTGTCTCTCTCACTACCCACAAGACAAAGGGAGTAACTTCTGAAAAACATTATAAAGTTTCTCATGTGTCTTAAATCATCTAACTGTAGCAATGACCGGTGGCAGAGATTTGTTTTGTATTTTATCTCTTCTGGTTGGTTTTAGCCAAGGGAGTATAGAGTCTTCTATTTTTTTTATAGTCAATGATCCATTAAGAGCTTATTTTGAAGAAGTGGCATAATATCTCACTTTTTAAAATAAAATAATTTTCTTTTTAAGATTAAAGAAATGATAACTATTGTGCAAACATATTCATCCTTGAGCAATTCTACAATAGAAGGAATGGATATTATGGCAATAAAATTCAAAAATATATATCAAGGAATTAAGAAAAAGCAATATGACATTTTGGATCCAAGGAAGACAGAATTTGACACAGATTTCGTAGAGTTTATAACAAAAGTCAACAGTTTAGAGGTAATTATTCATACATGTTTTTACTTAGTAAAGATTCGACTGTTCAATACAGTTATTGAGAATGTTAAAATATAACAAATGTGCACATGTTTAAACAACTATCACAAGCCATGAAAATACTTGGAATGGGAATAATTTTAAAGCAGTCTACAAAATACATTTTATCTTTTTTGAATAAAAGATGAGCATATCCAGTAAAAGATAGCAGAAATACATGGAAACAGAAAGGACTGTTTAACTATATTTTATTTTTATTTTCCCCATACTTATTGATATATATATATATATATATATATATATATATATATATGTACGTATATATGCAGTACACAATGGTTACCTTGAGCTTGAGAATTTTGTGCACACATATTGTATCAGCTTCATATTCCATCCCCACACCTTTGCATCCTCCGCTCCCTTGAATCCCCTGACTCACAAATTTTGCCCAGTTGAGTATTAACTCATTGTATTATGGTTTTTCATATTAGAGAAACCATGCAATATTTAACTTTCTGAGTCTGACTCACTTTGCTAAGCATGATGGTCTCAAGTTGTATTCATTTATCTGCAAATGATTCAGATCTATCTGTCTTTATGACAGAGTAGTACTCCATTGTGTACCACATTTTGTGTATCCATTGATCTATTGATGGATACTTTGGCATCTTCCATAATTTAACTATTGTTAGTTGTATTGCTTTAAACGTGTATACATGTCTCTCTATTATTGTGGCTTTTAACTCTTTTGGAAAGATACCCAAAGAGGTATTGTTGTGTCAAGTGGAATATTTATTTTCAATTTTTGGTGCATCTCCATACTATTCATAGAGGTTGTGCCAGTTTACGGTCCGATAGGGCTGCTTTGTTTTTAAATGACATTGAAATTTGCATCTGATTTTTGTTTTGCAAAGGAACCATTGTTTTTTCTTTAATCTAGAAGAGAATTTATCATTTTTATTCTTTGTCTTAAGTGTGGAGAAATCACTTATGATTAAGGAATGTGAATCACTGTCCCTTTGACGTCAAGCCTTACTCCTGCTGTCTTCTTGTAGCTATCTATCGAGAATGTGTCTGAGGATGCCTCACATTCCGTCTGTGATCAATTAAGGGGTACCCGAGGGATGAAAGGGGAGTGGTCAAATTACGACAGAGGAGAGCATAACGTATTTTTCACTTCTGGGCTTATGTGACCTTGGGTACTATTTTATTGCAAACTTAACATTAACCCAAGTTTAGCCTCAGGGGACAGTCTCTTGGCTGCAGATGTCTTACTCTTAAACAGTAGTATTTCAAAAGCTCATTAGCCTCATGTGGGCTGTTAACGCCATATTGGACTGTGTATTTCATTAATAGGTACTTAGATGGGAGTGTGTTTGAAGCTATTTTCACGCTGTAGGAAAGTGATTAATTGTTAACCAAAACTAACCTTTTCCTTATCACCAAAATCATGTAAATAATACTTTATTTTAGGTACAAATGCAGGTATTTATGAACAGTACTTTTGGAAAGATCTTATCTTCTCAGCAGGCTCTTCAGCTGCTTCAAAGGTATTTATAATGCTTAAAGCAACGTAATTTTTGGTGGGATAATTATACTTGAAAATAAAGTATCAAATAAGATGTCTTCAACAATCTCTCCTACATAAACCATCACACTTATATTTACCATTAAATTAGCACTAAATAGTAACATTTTTAAATATACTATTTTTTCATTTTCATTTTATAGCATAAAGGGTTTCAATAAGAAAATGGAATTATCTCATATGTTCCTTTGCCCTGACCATGTAATATACTTGAGGTTGATTTCATAGGTATTCATGGAAAAGGAATAAAATAAGGCTTAATCCTAACATGGAAAGGATTTCTGGAAACAGTCTTATATTAGATGAGCAGGTCTTAGCATTTTTTTTTCCTTCTTAGGGCAGGGAATCTAGATGAGAGGTTTGAGCTAGAATAAGGCCTTTATCATTCAGCTCAGAGAGGGCTGGAAACTTTCATCAGGGCCCCTGGGAGCTCTTCTCAGAGAGGTGGTGGATGTGGGCTTGATTCTGTCTATGTTCTGGTTCCAGTCTGTAATGGCTCACACCTCAAAGGACCCTTGTAAGTTTCAAAACCAACACAAAATGGTAGTGATGTGTGAAGTTCCTGCAGAGTGGGAAAGTGCCACTTGGCCACTTGCCTCTGTGTCCTCTCTCTCTCTCTCTCTCTCTCTCTCTCTCTCTCTCTCTCTCTCTCTCTCTCTCCTCCCCGCCTCCCTCTTTACACTTATAGTTGTGTGCTGTCACCAGTTTATTTTATCTGTCAGCATTTTATGGTCTGGTGCTTCCTGTGCATCAGTTCATCTCTAAGCAAAATGGCTATTTGGTGACAGTTGCTGCTGTGACTGGTTATTTGGGATTTTGTGACTATTCACACCGACAGAGCTGCTCTGAATGTACTTCCTTTTAATTTGACTTCTATCTACTCATCTTTTAAATCTTAGTTTAAATGTCACTGTGTTAACTTTCCTGTCCCTGAGACACAGGGCCAGCTACTCACAGCTTAGATGAAGAGCTTAATTTAGCTCACATTTTAGATTCAGTCCATCCAGGATCCTGCTCTGAAACAGAAACATTATGGTGGAAAGGGGTGGTGGGGCAAGACTGCTGAGTTTGTGGTGGCAGGGAAGCAGGGAGGAATGGGCCAACACCCACGCATAGTACCCAAGGTCACACCTCCACGACTCATGTAGCATCCCCAAAAATTGATAATCCAGCTTGACTGTGGCTGTTCCTTTCTTTTGGAATGTTTGTCTACTCCTCATACTTTGCTAAGTTTTCTTATTATGTGCTTCTTCGTTGTGTTTAAAAAATTATTTATGCAGCTCCTGACTGATCCCTGCCTTTTACATTAGGCCACGTGGGCTCCAGGAAGGCTGGGAATGCGCGTGCCTTGTCCATCACTGTATATCCTGGGACGCTGGGGCCGGCTGGGAGGAGTGTTTGTCCAGTGAATGAATGTTTAGTCCTCCAGAAATTCTTAGGTGTATTTCTCATTTGCTTTTTAATTATTCAACTTCAATGATTTTTAGATTTCAAAAGCTGAACATTCCCTGTCTTCAATTAGAAATCAACCATACAATTGAGAGAATTCTTCAGTGTTATGTGGCTGAACTTGAAGCTATTAAGAAGGCAAGTGTCGTGTTTATAAATACAAAGATACTTAGTACAAAAAGAAACAATCGTGGAAGTTTTTTGCTGTTGTTACAATATGCCAAGCTTTTCAGAACAGTTCAGGACTGTTGAGTGTAATAAAACTATTTGATTACCTTTCTAAATGCTTCCTTAAAATTCCAGATAGGAACAGGAAAAAAAGAGAGAGATATATAAAGAGAGAAATAAAGGTTATGAAGGGATGGTTAAGTATTCTTTATTGCAAATATCATTTCAGAACCTCAAGTTAACATCTCTGAAGTATATTCACTGTTTTTAGACTGTCTCTTGTGTAACATGTGAATAATGGTGTAGCAACTTACAAATAGAGCTGTAAATTTTTTTTACTTTATCCATTATTTTGAAGTCAAACATTAACCCTATGTTATTAATTACAGCTTTATAATTCTCAGAAAGATGATCCTCCTCTTGCTCGCAACATGCCGCCTGTAGTAGGGAAAATCCTTTGGGTGAGGCAGCTCTTTCGCCGAATACATGAGCCCATCGACTATTTCTTCGTAAGCCAGTGGTTAAATTTATAATATGTGGATTGTGGTGGGCTTAATGGAAAAGTACATCACAAATACATTTTAACCTGAAATATTTGTGCTCAGAAAGCTGTTAGAACTCATTAATTTATGGTGGAAAGAAAATTTGCTTATAAACACTGGAGAAGTACTAAGTCACTTTCTTCATGTTTAGCAGATGACAGTTCAATTACAGTTACCTCAAAGCTGGTGGATCTTACAACTTTATGTCTTTTAATCACGCAAGATATTTCATAAAGGCTTTAAAAATAATTATTTTGAAAACACAGCAAAGTACTGGCCTAGTGCTGAAGCTTGCTTCTGTTTGTGGGTGGGTCTCAAAGATACCAGTAACGAAGGCAAAGATGCAGTGAGTACATGCTTGTGCGAGGGACCGGCCGGGCATCGTAAGAGAGTATGTTTGTGCTCTCTGCCCTTGAGAATAGTGGATTTCTTCCCTCCCCCATTTTGTTGGTATATATATGTATATATGAATGATACACAATGATTACATTAAGCTTGAGAATTTTGTGCACGTGTATATATCACAACATCATTACAATCCATCCCCTCCTCCTTTTTTGACTCACGTGTCTACTCCCTCCTCCCTGCACTCCCAGTATCTCACCCTTTTTGTTCTATAAATTACCTGTATTCTGGTTTTCTCATATTAGAGAAACCATGCAACATTTATAACCTCCAGAATCTAACTCACTTCACTAATCATGATGGTCTCAGGTTGTGTCCATTTGCTTACAAATGCCTCAATCTGTCTCTCTTTATGGAGTAACTTCGTTGTGTACAAACACGTTTTTTTTTGTGTCCATTAGTCTGTTGATGGATGCTTCGGCACCTTCTATAATTTACCTATTGTTAGTTGTACTGTTCTGAACATGAGTATGCATATATCTCCCAGGAGAGGTATTACTGGTTCAAATGGAATATTTATTTTAATCTTTTTGAGGAATCTACAGAGTGCTTTGCAGAGTGGTTGTATGGGATTACAGTCCCTCCAGCTCTGCAAAAGGTTTTCTTTTTCCTCACAACCTCTCTTGTGTTCAAGTTCTTGATGTATGCCAATCCCCCTGGGGTAAGATGGTACCTTAATGATGTTTTGATTTTCATTTCCCTAATGGGTAAAAATGTTGAACATCTTTTCATGTATTTGTGGGCCATTTGAACTTTTTCATCTGAGAACTATATTCATTTTCAGTTGCCCATTTTTTAATTGAGTCTTTGATTTTTGAGGCTCTGACTTTTCTTCAGTTCCTTATATATTCTAATTATTAGCTTCCTATCTAAGGTATATAAGTTAAAAATTTTCTCCCATTTTGTCTGTTCTTTTTTCACCCTTTTAATAATTTTCTTTGCAGTGCAGAAATGTTTAAATTTGATATAATCCCATTAGTTGATTCAGGGTGCTGTTTCTTTTGCATCGGGTGTTCTATTAAGAAAATCCTTGCCCACGCCTACATCTTCAAGAGTTTGGCATATTTGGTCCTCTAGAAGGTTCCGTGTTTCAGTTTTAATATCTAGGTCTTTGATCCATTTTGATTTGATTTTGATACATGGTGGTAGATGAGTATCTAGATTCATTCTTACGCATATGGATAACAAATTCTCCAGCACTATTTATTGATGAGGCTATTCTTTTTCCAGTGTGTGTTTTTGGCCTCTTTATCAAAGATTAGGTACCTGAGGGCACTTGAGTTTGTGTCTACATCCTCAGTTCTGTTCCATTGGTCTGCTTGTTTGTTTTTTGTGGTGATGCCATATGCTTTTTTTTTTTTTTAAAATCACTGTTGCTTTGTAACTGTTGCTTGATGTCTGGAATGATAACGTCACTCGTTTTTGTCTTGTTATTCAGTCTGGCTCTGGCTATTCTGGATCTCTTTTGGTTCCATATGAATTTAAGGATTGAGTTTTTGAGTTCTCTGAAAGAAGTTGTTGATATTTTGATAGAAATTCAGTTGAATTTATCAGTTTTTGGTAGTATAGCCATTTTGGCAATTTAATTCTGCCTACCTAATATCCTCTTCAATTTCTTTTTTTCACATAATAATTTAGTTTGCATTGTAGAGGTCCTTCATGTCCCTCGTTAGGTTTATTTCTAGGTATTCAATTTTTAAGAAGCTACTGAGAACAGAAATTTTCATCTCAGCTCTTTCTCAGTGAGTTGACCTAGAAAGACAACTATAGACCAATCTCCTTAATGAATATCGATGCAAAAATTCTCTATAAGAGACTGGCAAATAGAATCCAGATAACTGCTAAAAAAAATCATACACCGTTACCAAGTTGGCTTAATTACTGGGATACAAAGGTGGTTTAACATAGGAAAATCAATTAATTTAACACACACTAATAAAAGCAAGAACAAAATCATATGATATCTCAACTGATGCACAAAAAGCCCTTGGCAAAATCCAGCATCCATTTATGATAAAAAACCCTGATGAAGATAGGTATAGAAGGATGTTACCTCAAACTTAATGAAGCCACATATGCCAAGCATAGTGTAAATATTACAATAAATGGGAGAAATTGACAGTGTTTCTCCTTAAATCAGTAACACTACAAGGCTGTCTACATTCACCATTGCTATTCAACATAGTTCTCAAAACCCTAGCCAGAGCAGTAAGCCAAGTGAGGGAGATAAAGGGAATACATAGCAGAAATCCTTATTTGCAGATGGCAGGATTCTCTACATAGAAGACCCCAAAAACTCCACCACAAAATTTTAGAACTAATTAATAGATTCAGCAAAATTGCAGGCTACAAAATTAGTACAAGAAATCAGTAGCATTCCTTTACACTAGCAATGAACTCACTGAGAATAGTGAATTTCTGAGAAATTGGGTAGTTGGGCCTTGTTACCGTTCTGAAACTGCTACTTCATCTCTTTAATTTTAGTTTTGTTTTTATTTAAGAAACAGAAGTAGGGTAGAGTTGGTTCGCTTGATGTTGTGACTTAGGCCTAAATAGAAAATAGAATAAGTAGAAGACAGTAGTTCAGGGAGTAATTTCATCATTAGTTTATCATTATGCATTAAGTTTCTGTTTCTGTGTGGCTACTATTATTTACTTCATTGTTTTAATAATTAAAAAAGAAAGAAAGGAAAAGAAACCTAGGCTTTTCACTGGAGGCCCAGGTGGGGACTGAATTGCTACAGTAGCATAGTGGAATTTGCCTTGACATGTATGAATTGAAACCTAAACCTTTCAGATTTTACATAAGGTTAATTTATATTATTTGAAATATGAATACTTTATTTGTGTTTAAATTTATGAATTTGCCCTCATATTGACAGCTCAAAAAAAAAAAGAGAAATGAGTCAGTTTTATCTTATCTGGAAAAGTAGGTAAAACAAGACATCTAGTGCCTTAGGTTGGTTCTGGAACTAGAAGCCCCTCCTACCGAATCGTTTCTACCATGTTCCTGTACCCATGTGCTAGATGTGGCTTCCTACCCTTGTCACTTGCTTCTGTAGTCTTCCCTATGTCTGTTTTACTCTGAGCAAAACTCTAAACTAATAGCAAAACCATTTGATATCACTATGATATGAGAATACTTGGCAAACTCTTAAGTACACCTTTTTTCCCCCTTAAAAACAGAAAAACTCAGAAATTTTGTCAAGTTCAGAAGGTAAAGCTGTCATCCATCAGTACAACAAAATCTCCTACGTGTTGGTGAATTTTGAAGTGCTCTACCACGTGGCCTGGGTCAAAGAGACTTCACAGTTACAGTATGGTGTGTATCAACTGTGCAGCAAGGCTCAAGTTGGGGCTAGTTTTTTATTTTTTTGAATGAATTCATGGTTCTTGAGAATGTTTTATATTATTTCCATGTAATCTTAGGCTAGCTAAAATTGAGATAGATATAGGAATGACGTAATGGTTTATTTAGTGTCACCATTGTTATGATTTCATAAACAGAAATGGTGTGGCTTTAAAGGTAACATGCTTAAATTATGACTTTCCTGCAAAAAATAATATTGGAAAGTAAAAATATAATAGATATTTCTCTCTGAATTTATAAAGATTCTTACACTTAATTTTATCATGTCATAGTTCCAGATCTCAACTCCAATCAGAAGAAAAGTAATTACGGCCACCCTTCTTTTTCCCTCTTTTTCTGTTATTGAATTTAATTTTAGGTTGCTATTGTGTCTTATTTTATTGCTCTTGTTTTTTAAATGTTATAATGAAAAATTGTGGAAGTCTTAGTAGTGACACATTATGTTACAATGTATATTTTATAGATACAGTGGCACAAGTCAGTTACTCTTCATTCAAAAACAAAACTAAACAAAATAAAACCAAAGACAAAAAACTGGTAGGCTGTAGATTTCCACATGCCTGGCTTACATAATGGTCATTGGTAACATTTAGCCAGTGCTTACCACGTGCCAATATGATGGTTGGCTGAAATGCTCCTCTGGGACAGATTTATGTGGCTGAGGCTTTGGGCAGAGTGCAGCATGAGGGAAGGGTGATTCTTCACCACTGCTACATTTGCTGACATCATCTAGGTTATAGTTCTACAGGGACTCGATGGTCGGTTCAGTTTCCTACTCTGATCTGAAGGTCTTAGGCGTATCTTAAGCCCTCAGCTGTTTTCCATGACCTTAGTGAACTCTTAGAGCGTTCTGTGGTAGAACGCTCTTTCTTTCCCAAGCCAGGATCTCTACTGCAGCAGATCGTGGAATGTAGGCAGGGGAAGCACAAAATCTGCCAGTGGAGTCCTTGGAATGAGGGTGGGACAGGCAATTTCTATTTTTTCCTCCTTGATTGCAAAAATGCCAAAGCTTAACGTTGAGGACTTAACACTTATGTACAGCACAGACCCTTGATTCCCTGCATACATGAATCCTTAAGGACAGCACCCCAGGCCCTCAAGGGCATCTTTCCCACTGGCACCATAGCTGTGCCTTCAAAAAGCTGTTGTTACCCGGCCAGCTGTAGGTCTGATAATGTGCTGTAGGTGGGACCCTGTGAGTTCTGGTGGAAGCAGCACTCCGAAAGGGGTGTCAGGATAGGCTGCAAACACACTCTGTGGAGAAGACAGAAGAGATTTGTAACAACCGAAGTATGGAATGTCTACTGTTTTGCTTCTTTCTACTTTTTTCTTTCTTTTTTTCCCCAAAACTAACATGTTTCACAAAGCTTGTTTTTATTCTTCCTGATAGAAAAGAATGTCTTTGTTTTCCAGAGTCACTGGTATGTTTTATAAATATGTGTAGTTTATTTTTATAACACTTGTTGTGTTACGTCCTTACCCGACACACTCAGAGGATACAGTGTGTCACCTGATATCCTTTACAGAATGGCTGTACCTAGCATGTATCCAATGCTTACTGTGTTCTGGGTTTGTCTGAGCATTTTATATGTCCAGGTATCCCTTCAAGAACTATAATTGTCCCTGTGTTACCGAAAGAAGGTATCTGAGATACAAAGAGGTAAAGTGACTTGTCTAAGATCACACAGCTTATAAATGGTAAAGCCAGGATTTTGATCCAGGTAGTTAGACTTCCAAATCTATTCTCTTAATTCTTACACTGTTGTGCTTCTGAAAATGTCAGGATTGGTAGCAGACATGAAAGAAGACTCTTTAAATAATTTAAAAATGTCCTATAAATAGAGATCAGCCATTTAAAAAATATATCTTTTTCCCCCTTGTAATAATGGGGTACTGAACCCATGACCTTCCCACTGACTACATCTCCAAGCCCTTTTTAAAACTTATGTCCATATGTGTGTATGTATTCAGTGGTATTGAGGATCAAGCCCAACACCTTCACATTCCCAGCCCATTTTTATTTTTGGTTTTGACGGAGGATCTCACTAATTTGCTAAGTTGCCCAAACCGAGCTAGAACTTGCTATCCTTCAGCTTTCTAAAGTGCTGGGATTTCAGGTATTCCCCACCATGCCGGCCTGAGAGTCAGCTTGATAAGTGACCTTTATGTCAAACTTTCTGGAGAGTTCTTTCCCCTTGAGAATATTACCGGGCACCGTGAGATGCTGTAGGCTCATTGTAATGGACTGGCTCCAGGAGAGTGATCACAAGTAGGACTAACTGTGTGAAGGCAAATTCTCTGTGCGTGCCTAGACTTCTATTGATGTGTGTGTAGCTGACTGAGTAAGAGCTTGGCATAGTAATTAGAGCCCAGTGTCAGTGTCCTTTTAGTGGACTGCTTTCAGGTTCTCTGATGATGATTCACATAGAATGGAAGGCTCAGCTGTTACTGCTGGCCTGACCTTGTCATGTTGCTGAACTTCTTGTCTTTTTGCACAAGCTCGGTATAGGCTTAAGCATGGAAGACTTTATTAAATTAGTGTTCAAAATTATTTTGGAATCCATGTGGGAGGGCAAATGATTTGTAACCCAATTCTAAAAAGATTCCAAATAACAAAATTCTTGGTTGAAATCCTTGTGAAATCTGCACCCTTAAGATCCACCAAGACTAGTTTTGTGTAGTGAGCTAACTTAAAAAAGAGAGATCATTTAGTCTTGTTAGAAATTTGGGGCTGCCACATTGTGTGGAGTAATGTGAGGCTTGGAAGATTCTGAGATTATAATGACATTTTTACATTAGTGGTGTTTATTTAACTAGGATGTAATTTGAGCTGACACAGGCAAGTCTATATATGTTTTAATATTTTACCCCCAGAATTAATTCACATTAGGATAACAAATACTTTAAAGCTGTCCAGAAAGAACTACTCCATATTATATACATCAACTTTCTAAGAATTCACAATTCAATGTGGTTTATTAATATTTCTTGCTGATATGACTTTAGTTACCAGAAATTTAGGATAGAGATTTAATTCAAGTAAATCTTGAAAAGCTATTTTAATAAGAGTTTGAAATCTATAAAGAATGTCATCTTTTGTGTTCTGTCCAACTTCTGGTTCTTTTTTAGGAGTTAAGTCAAAATCCATAAAAACAAACTATGGATTTCCTGGGCCTACTGAAAAGTATCTCAGTTCACAGTACAAAGGCTATCAGCTCTTTGTCTCCCTCCCTCCACCCCCCACTTTGATGCTAGGGACGGAACCCCAGGCCTTTGCACTATGCTACATCACTAGCTCAGGTTCTTGTTTCCTGATCTGGAGACAGGATCCCACCAAGGAGTCCAGGCTGGGCTCAGATTTTTGTGATTCTTCTGCCTAAACCTACCAGAGTTCTAGATTTCATGCCTGTACCACCTGGTTGGGTTTTGTCAAATTTTCTCTCTCTGGAACTGACTTTTAGGACTTCAAGTACACTTTGCCTTCACCAGTATTTGAGATATTGTGCCTTGGCACCGTGGGCATCCAAAGCTATTGGTCTTCCCTTGAGAAGTTAGTAGTTAAGTAGCGAAGATGGCCTTGTTATATAAGCAGAGCTGGAATTAGAGGGGAAATTCAGAATAAGTAACATCTATAATCATTTACTTGTAGCTTTACATACGACACTTTTTGTGAGACATCCAGAAACAGGGAAGTTGGTGGTTAATTTTGATCCAAAAATTTTGGAAGTTGTACGGGAAACTAAGTGCATGATAAAAATGAAATTGGATGTTCCGGAACAGGCAAAGCAATTGCTAAGATTGGAAAGTAAATTGAAAGCAGACAAACTGCATCTGCAGGTAAGACTGAAGAAGATTTCTGACTATTTTGGAAGGAACTGGGGTTTTGGTGTGATAAAAAATGTTCTTGCAGGCAAGATGACACTGAGGGAAAATTTGTTTCCATGTTGATTTTTGATAGAATTGAAGTACTGACTTACAAACAGAAGGAAAATTGGAAATGGGAAGTAGAAAGTGAGGAGAAGATCAGAAATCAGATTTAGACTTCTAATAACAAGTGATAAAATAGCAAAAATTTTAAAAATTCTTAATTATAGCCTGATAGATTAAGTACATTAAGTTTTATAATATATTTTATCTTTGGATACTAACAAGGTGTAATTAAGAGAAAGTGAGGTTTACATAAAAAGACACAAGTGGAAATGATTCTTCAACATTGAGGGATAAAATGAAGCTTTATTTCAATTCAATTTCAGTAGTGAGTAAACTAAAATTTTTTATAACTGAAAATGGTAGACAAAGACACACTCAAAGGTTGTATAAAAGAAGGTGTATCAAAATATATTGAAATCCTAGTGCATAGTTTCTAGAACAAGTATCATCAGGTTTCTTTGGAAAGCTTTCTCTGGAAAGGCTGTGAGCATACATTTTGAGAATACAGAAAGTTATATAAGTGCAAAGACATTCTAGTGCATTAGTAACAGTAAAGACTGTAATCTGAATTGCTAATATAAAACTGATTAAATCTCTGTCATGAGACAAATATACAGCAATTAATGCAATAACTGAATTTAGTGAGGGAGATAATTTTATTTGCTCTGGTGCCAAATTAATTATTTTTATAATCAACATATCAAGTAAATGAAGATTCTTCCTGTTTCATGTTGGGTAGAATTATATGAATACAATTTTCAAAACATCATTATATTTAAATCTTGCATTAATTAAAGTTCTTATATTGGCATGAAGACAAGTTGGAAGTGAAATTATTTTGGAAACAAATGTAACAAGAATATTTGAAATTTTCCCCCTGTAGAAGTTATAACAAATTAAACATTACAGTTATATTAATGTGGACCTAAGATTAGCAGCAAAAATATGAGTATTAGAATACAGATTCCAAAACAGTTTCTTTAAGAAATAGCTTTATTTAAATATGATCATATACAGTTTGCTCAATTAAAGTATGCAGTTAAAACTGGGCCCCGTGGCACAGGCCTGCCATCCCCGCCCTCAGGGAGGCTCAGGCAGAAGAGTTACAAGTTTGAGGCCAGCCTGGACAAGATAGTGACTTAGTGAGATCCTCTCTCACAAATGTAAATGGAGTGGGGTTCTAGCTCAGTGCGATGGCCCTGTGCGCCATCTCCAGTACCCCAAAGAAGTATACGATGAAATGGTTTTAGTGTATTCACAAAGTGAAATGACTGTCACCGTAATAAATTATACAATATTTTCTTAACCCCAGAAAGAAACCTCATACTCACTCTTCATTCTCCTTCAACTGCCCCTGCATCCAGACCCCAGAAACCACCAGCCTGCATCCTGTTTCTGGGTGTCTGTGTTTTGAACATTTCATACCAATGGAATCACATAATATGTCTTTTATGACTGGCTTCTTGTGCTTGATGTTTTCAAAGTTTGTCTATGGCTGTTTTTTTTAATGTGTCAATAGATACTTCCTTCTGGTGGCCAAATAATTATTCCATGGGACCATCACACCACACTGGAGTCATGTACTCAGCACACGGACATTTTGGGTTGTTTCCACTTTGGGGCCATTGTACATCACGCTGCTGTGAACATTTGTCTACACTCCTTTTGCATGGATGCATGTTTTGCTTGTCTTGGATGTATATATATATATATATATATATATATATATATATATGAGTAAACTTAACGAGTTTCAATATGGCAGCCTTGTGTTCAGCCTTCTGAAGCACTGCTAGGACATTTTTCAAGGCTCCTGCAGCATTCTATGTTCCCAGCCGCCATAGATGAGGAGTCCAGCTTGTCTGTTTCATTTGAGCCGATGCCTTTTCACTGTGGTTTTCATTGCATTTTTCTGAGGGGTAATGATACATCTTTTATGTTTGTAAATAGATTTTTGTAGAAACACATATTTACATCCTTTGCTCATTTTGAAGCTTTCTTCTTCTATAACTGGGGATTGAATCAGGGCCTTCAGACTCTTCAGACTGAGCTACATCTCCAGATCTTTTTATTTTTTTATTTTTAGACAGGATCTCGCAAAGTTTCTAGAGTGGGACTCAAACTTATGAATCTCTTTCTTGCTTCATTCTCCCAAAGTTCTGAGATTACAGACATGCAACACTGCATCCAGCCAGGGTTGTTTTTCATTTTTAATTTATGATAATCTTTATTGATACTAGTCCATTAGCAACTATATTATTTGCAAAATTTCTTTCCCATTCTGGGAGTTGTTTTTTCATGATGACCTTTAAAATACAAACATTTGAGGCTCTATGAAGTTGTTCATTCACTCTGTTATTTCTTGAGTTTTAGTGCCACATTTGCCTAATGTAAGGTCACAGTCATTTGTGATTGTGTTTTTTTCAGAATGTTTTAGCATTTACCAAAACAGTATATAATATTTTTTCAGGGAAGAAGAAAAGAAAAAGAAACTGAGAGGAATGTTGGCATTGTGTAAACTGGATTAAACATTTAAAAAAAAATTCTAAGTTTTTGTATAGGCTAGTTCTGACTTTGGAGAATTGGGTGTCAGAGTACTGTTAGAAGTTTTGTTGTGTGTCTTACAGGATTTCAATTAGCATTTGATTGTGTCACGAAAGTCAAAGTCTTGTGCCATGTGTTGAGTATCAATAAAACCTCAATTATACCTCACAGATAAAGAAGAAAGAAATCAAAAATTTTGAAAATATTAAGTAAAATTTAAAATAGCTTATTATCATTAATGTGGGAAAGAAAAGTAACTCGACTCTAGATCTTCTACTGTATAGGGCAATAAATTATAAATTGATCATCCAGATACAGCTCTAAAAACTATCTAAAAGAAAATATAAATGCTTACTCATTCTGATTGTGTGGAGAAGTTAAATTTATTTAGATTCAAAATCAAGTTTAATTATTAAGAAAAGATAGCCTCTTTAACAAATGGTGTTGGGAAAAGTGGTAATTCACTTATAGATGAATCTACATCCATACCTTTCACCCTGTACTAAATCAAATAAAAACGGATCAGAGACCTAGATACGAAAACAAACACTGAGTCTGCTGGAAGATAAAATAGGTCAAGCTCATGAAGGCATAAGAATAGGCAAGAAACTCTGATCAGAATCCCAGTTGCATAAGAAATTATACCAAGAATCACCAAATGGCATTGTTTCAATTAAAAATGCTTTTGTACAGCAAAGGAAACAACCAGCAAAGAGAAAAGATAGCTACAGAATGGGAAACGTATTCCTCAGACAGAGAATTCATATCTAGAATACATAAAGACTTAAAAAAATTAGACCCAATCAAAAAACAAGTAATTGCACCAGGTCTGGTGGCACAGTGCTATTATTCCAGCACTCGGGGAGGCTGAGGCAGGAAGATAGCAAAATCAAGTCCAGCCTTGGCAACATAGCAACTTTGTGAGGTACTCTCTTGAAATAATAGATGACATATAGATAGATGATAGATAGATAGGCTGGGGTTGTAACTCAGTGTAGCCCCTGGGTAGGATCCTCAGTACTATTTTTAGAAAAGAAGAGTGGGCTGGTCAACAGTTACTGTACTTGTATAGCGTCAGGCCCTGAGTTCAATTCCCCAGCACCAGAAAAACAAGGTCTAGTGGCACATACCTGTAATCCCAGCACAAGGCAGGCTGAGGCAGGAGGATTGCCGTGAGTTAGAGATCAGCCTGAACTACATAGTGAGTTCAGGACCAGTCTGGACTACAGAGTGAGACGCTGTCACAAACAAACAAACAAACCAAACAAACAAACAAACAAACAGTGAAGTGAAAAGATACTTTTCCAAAGAAGTGCAAATGAGTAGTAAGCACATGAGAAAAATGTTCATTATCTTAGGCTGGTTGAAGAAATACACATCAGAACAGCACTGAGATTATTTTGTTCTCAGTAAGAGTGATCGCCAGAACTCAAAAACAGTAAATGCTGGTAAGTTTACAGGGAAGATGGAATCTTTCTGCATTGTTAATTGGACTGTAAACTTGTACATCAACCATGGAAATCAATATGGAGATTTCTTCAAAAAACTAGAAAGAAACTCTTTTTGATCTAGCCACATTTCTTCTGGGTATCTTTCCAAAAGATTTAAAGACATCACATTGCATTCACAATGACTTACAACTCATAACAGCTAAACCTTGGAAGTAGTGTAAATGCCCGTCAACCAAGAGAAAAGGAAAACGTAGGATACATACACCATGTAGCACCATTGAAACATAGAGGACACATTTATGTTCTTTGTAGGAGAAAGGATGCACTGGAGACATAATGCTAAGTGAAATAAATCTGACACAAAAGGGTACCTTGTGATTTATATGAGAAACCCAAAATGTAAATGATTTAAAAAGCAAATTAAGAGATAGATAATCAGAAACAGGGAGGTAGACTTTGTGGAGATAAGGAAGGAAAGAAGAAATGGGAAATGGGAAGGCACGGAGCAGAAGAGGAGGTTGAAAAATGATGGGATATGTACATACACTAATTCCTTAAGATGAATGTAATATGTATTGCAGACATACTCTAAAAGTGGTTATAGGGAGAAAGAATGTATGGTGTCAGTAATAAATTGAATATGTTTTGGCTGAACGTGTAACTCAGTGGTTAAAATGTTTGCCTAGCATGCACAAGTCCCTAGATTTTGATTCTCCAGCACCACATAAAACTAGCTGGGTGTGTTGGTACACGCCTGTAGTCCCAGCTTTCTGGAGGCTGATGCAGGATGATTGTTGTGAATTTGATCACTGAACTACATAATAAGCTTAGGACCAGCCTGGATTGCAGATCAAGACCCTGTCTCAAAAAAAAAAAAAAAGATAAATTGAATATGTTTCAATGTGTCAGAAGATAATGACCACAGATGGGAAACGTGTAAGAATAGATAACACAAAAAGATAACTATCCAAATAATTCAAAATAACATCTAGAAAGATAAATAGTAAGCAGGAAAAAATGAAAATCTAAGAAGTGCCATCAGTCTGTCGTTACAAAGGAATCTGAGATCAGGACTACGAGGAAACAGGTGTGGCGATGCTCCATATGAGTTGAAGTGTGGCTGGTGCTTTAAAGTGAACTAAAATAAGATACGCCATTTGACCTTTTATAGGATCTTCTGCAGTATTACGATGATTTGTGTCGGGAAGTGCCTTCTGTGTTTGTTAATCTGATGACCCCTAAAATGAAAAAGGTTAGTAATGCTGAAAGTCTGTGTAGATTTCCTGTTATTTAAAATTAGCTACCAGTTCTACAGATTGTAGACTTTGGGTCACGCCGTGTTGCCCTCTGTCTTTCTTTGTAGTTCTGTTTTTAAGAGGTGTGTGTGTATAGGTGCGTGTGTGTGTGCGTGCCTGCTACATAGTGATTTCTTGTATAAGTTTTGTTGCCTTTAAGGAATAACTAAATCTAAATTGTGAACACTTTTAAAAAGTCCAGAGTTGCTTTCTTGACAGCCAAAGATAATTTAAAACAGGATTTCATCTTTATTAGACATAATGATGGGAGAATATAATTAAGGAAATAAAACCTGTAATATATTCAGGAAATAAAATCTTTTCTATAGTGCTTGCTCCTGTGAGTAACAGGAGCTGTTATCTTTTGTCTTTTCCTAGGTGGAATCTGTGCTGAGACAAGGACTCACCATTTTAACGTGGTCATCTTTAACCCTGGAGAGCTTCTTTCAGGAAGTAGAATCAGTTTTGGATATGTTCAGTCAACTTTTAAGAAAGGTAAAATTGCTCAAATTTTTAAAAGCTGCATACATTAATGCCGAAGGCATAAGCTGGTGTTTGATTACACATAGAAGCTCTTTAAATGGTGTGACTTTTAACTAAGCATCTATAAAGTGAAAAAA
Source organism: Ctenodactylus gundi (assembly GCA_004027205.1). Lineage (NCBI taxonomy): Eukaryota > Metazoa > Chordata > Mammalia > Rodentia > Ctenodactylidae > Ctenodactylus > Ctenodactylus gundi. The sequence continues at coordinate 21,723 of PVKB01007729.1, forward strand.
AAAAGTTTTCTTTTTTTACTGATTTGTTTTTTTTAACCTCAGTTGCCTTGTTCTTATCCCTGGATTACTCTGCTTTTTCGTATCATAAAATGATGGTTCAGCTGCACACTGTAGGCTAGAAAATGACTAACTGAGCCTGCTGAAGAAGACAGAGTGGACTGCTACGGTGCCTCCGGTACTCACGTGACAGAGCTCGCTGTAGTCAAATGAAGTGTTGGGTTTTTGCATGTTTGCTGCAGAGGTCATGAATTTCTCTTCAGATGTCCTAATTTGTCTCTTGTAGTAATAGTGTGATAGACAAACTCAGAGGCTTTAGGTGTGGACACTCCTGGGCAGGGTTCTCTTGCTTTTTACTAGCTGTGTGTTTCTCTCCAGGTTTCTTCACTTCTCTGAGTCTTGGTGTCTGTATCTAAAATGTAGGATTGTAATTGTTGGGTGGAGGATCAAAGGAGATAATTTATGTGAGATTTTAGCACATGATGCATTCCTAAAGTTTTCGCCAAGTTAAAGTTGGCTCAGGTTACAAGTTTCAGATTTTATTTATTTATGTATCTATTTTTGAGACAGGGTCTTGCTTTGTAGCCCAGGCTGGTCCTGAACTCAATATAGAGCCCAGGTGGGCCTTGAACTCACCCTAGTCCTCCTGCTTCAGCCTCTGAGTGCTGGGATTATAGGTGTGTGCCACCACACCCAGCTTATGTGGTACTGGGGAATTGAACTCGGGTACTTAGTGCTTGACTTAGCACTTGCTAGGCAAGCACTTTGACTGCTGAGCCATTCCTCCAGCCCCGTAAGTGTCATATTTAGTCTTCTAAATTAGTTTATAAATCAAGTACATTTTGGGTAAAAACCTAGCACTAATGAGAAAAAGTTTTTTAAAAAATATTTTACATTTTTTAATTGTTGGCAGGTCAATGACTTGTATGAAATGAATATAGATGCAGTTCTAAAGGAGATAGCCGAAACCCTGTTAATTTCCTTGCCTGAAAGTGGTGCTACCAAAGTCGAAGATATGTTGGCCTTCAATGAGGTATGCATGTCTATCATAATCACAGAAATATGGACTCATAAACCTAAAATGTGAAGCTACAATAGAAAAGTAGACATTGGGCATGAATCAGTCTTTAAGTTTAGCTTTTTTGGAACATTCTTGATTCCAAAGACATGTGAGTGTCTAGCAGCTGAAGCCCATAGTCATCCTCAGGTGTTATTGTGCCAAAGTCTTCAACCCAGTGCTGGCATTTTCTGTGGCTCTATCAGTGGCTGTGACCCTTTCTGTGTGGTCCCAGAGCTCTATCGCTTTTCTCAGGGTTTTACCTACTTTCCCTCAGAAACCTAGAAACTGCTACCTTTCCTCACCTCCTAAGTTCAGTTTGAAGGCTTAGCTAGCTTTGCCTTTTACTCAGGTTTTACTTGAATTATCTTCTGCTTTGATGTGCAGTGATTTAAGACGCCACAAACCTACGATCTAGCAGGCCATTATCGTGACGGCAGAAAATAAGTTGTGAGGCAAGCCAAGTGACCTTCAGGACAGAAGTCAGTTTTGGAAACATGATGTACCTGACACTGACTTAGGAATGAGGTTGATATGGGGTAAACTGTGGTCTCAGACCGAAATTGTAAAAGTAGGCTCCAAGCAGAGAGAGAGAGAGGGAGTGGGGTAGGTATACATTACTCTTTCTTTCCTTCAGCTCTCCTGTGTTTTTCTGGTGTCCCTTTACAGGCGAAACGCAGGTGGTGGCCAGAGAATAAAGGGGGTCCCCATAGCCAGCTTTCGACTGTGTGGAGGAGGACAGGGACCCGAGGAGCATGGGCTGGCCAGGGATGAATGGGCAGTGGCTGTAAGAATGCCTGCAAGGTGGCCCTGACAGAGTAGCAGGGAATATTTACAGTTTCTGAAAGTCATGCAAATACTTTTGCCAGTTACACTGTTGAGTTCTGCATCCGTCTTTCCTTTCTTCTTCTTTCATGGATGAAGTTTCCCTCTGTATTCACAATTGCAATCTTCTAAATGGTCTCTAGATCCCTTCTTGCATTCCTGGTCACCTTGCTCCACCACTCTTCTCTTTCTGTCTTCCACTTTGCTCTCGCCACCAGCAGTCTACAATGCATTCACGTGACATTTTCTTGCCATCAAAATGTAAAATCTTCCCACATCTCCCTTCGTTTCTCATTCACAACAGAACTCCAAATCCTCCTACATGCCAGCGTCAATCTCCCATCTCCTGGTATCTTTTATTTTCCTGATTTCTGCTTAGTTATTTCTGGCATTGTCTATTCTTAACAGCCTTATTGAGATGAAATTTACATACTCTGCAACTCAGCACTTCATTGGTTTTCTATATTCACAGAATTGTAAAATCAACATTTTTTTATTCTCAAAGAAACTATATTCATTAACAGTCATTTCTCCTTTCCTCTGACCTCTCTAGCCCTAAGCCAGCTACCAACTACTTTTAGCCTCTCTAGATTTGCCTGTTCTATACATTGAATACAAATGGAATCATAAAGCTTGTTTTGCTTAACACAGTATTTTCAAAGTTCATTCAGTGTCACGTGCATCAGAACTCGGCTTCTTTTTATTGCATGTGGCCATGCCACATTTTAGTTACTCATTGATTAGTAGAAAGACATTTCGATTGCTTCCACTTTGGGGATGTTGTTATGAATAATGCTCTTATGAGCAGTAAATGTATACATTTTTGTGTGGAATTACATTTCTTTTCTTTTGAAGGGTGTGTGCTTTAGAATTGTTGGATCATTGTTCATTAATTTCCATGTTTAAATTTTTGAAGAACTGTCAGAATGTTTTCCAAAGTAGCTGTATCTTTGTAGATTCCCATCAGCTGTGTACGAAGGTTCCAGTTTCTTTACATCCTGCTTAACACTTGTTATCCTTGGTCTTGTTTTATTTTATTTTTTTGCTCTAACTATCCCAGTGAATGTGAAGTGGTATCATTGTTGTATCATATCGATTAGCTGATGATATTGAGCATCTTCTCTTGTGCTAATTGTTAACCTTTAGTGTACTTTTCTTCAGAAATATCTAGTCAGATCTTTTGCTCATGTTTAGGTTAGATTATCTTTAAATTTAAAAAAAAATCCAGTAGGATAAATGGGATGCTTATTGCTTGCCAGATGCATGATTTACAAAAATGTTATACACTCCATATACTTTTTATTTTCTTTGTAATTTTTTTTAAGCGTGAACATTTTTAATTTCACAAAGCCACATTTATCTTCCTTTGCTTTTGCTCATCTGCCATTGGTGTCACATCTAAGAAAATTTTGTCTAATTCAAGGTAATGAGTGTTAGGACCCCAAGTTGGGTGGTCGAGATCACCCTTATCAGTCCCCAGATCCTAGACTTTCTCATGCTGGTTTGGCGGGGGGTGGGGGATAAAGTGGATGAAAATTTAATGAGTAGAAAACAAACGTGAAGTTTTTTCAGGCGCAGAAGCAAAAATAAAGGACTTAGACAGCTGAAAGGGTTTCCAGATGGAAGAAACTACTGGCTATTTCAGTGTCTGGCTTATTATTGAGTAGGGGTCTCCTTTGGGTTGTTTCCTCCTCCCCATTGTTACTTTTTTAACTTTTGTGAGCTTAATTCTTTGTGTACTCCCCCCCCCCTCGCTTTGCCTCACATTTTTTTCTACCCTAGCTTAGCCTCCGTGTATATTTTCTTGCTTAGATCCTATATGAGGATTTTCGAGTATGTTTTTCTCTAAGAGATTTTTTAAAAAATTTTAACTCTTAAATTTAGGCCTATGATCCCCTTTGAGCCCAATTTCTTTTCTTCAAGTGATTGTCTGACTCTCATTAATGTCATTATTATGTATTATTAGAAACATACAGAACAAATGATGTGGCATTTTCCCATTTGCCCTTGTGGATATGCTCTTTGTAAACGATTAGTATTTTATTGTGACTATTGAGGTTTCTGGAGATGTCAGGGGAGTGCTAAGATAAATATTATGTTCAGTCTGCCAGATTTAACTAGCAGTGTCTGTCCCTGTGAGTGCGCATGGTCTGAGAAAGTTCCCCAAGGACATGAGTATCTCAACATGCTCCTGGAGTAGGCTCATCAACCCTTGTTGCAGAAATGCATTTCGGGACATGTCAGTAAGAAGCACAGGGAGACTCACTAGGCAGAATTACAAAGTAAGAGAAAATATGGAAGGGATTTCAGCTTAAGCGGCTAAAATGGATACAGGTCTGATGCAATGGATCAGACCCATACATTACCAAAAGAGCAAACAGGATTAGTGCGCATGGCAAGGGCTGAGGTTTTTCATTGGGTTGTGAATGTGACATTGTTTTGAGCCTTCTCTGTCATATTTTCCTCCCTGTAGAATACTGATTAATGATCTTTCTCATCCTGGAGACATCCTTGTGCCCCCGCTAACCCTCCAGTTCTCTTGCTGTTGTCGAGCGCCTGGTCCTTGTGACAAAAGAAGGATAAAAAGAGAGTGCATTTCTTACATCATTAGCAAGGAAAAGTAGAGGAATAGACACGTGTCTAGTTTAGGGGTGTCTTAGTTACTTGTTAGTTGCTGAGATACATTACCTGGCAGCCATACCTCTTGCCTCCTGTGTGCCTGTGAAGCCAGCGCTATGTGGATGATGCCAAGTTCTGTTCCTGGCTTGAGCAGTAGTTTGACTCCCTTGGCCCATGGAAGCAGAGGCTGCTGAGTTCTTGGATGGCTGAACTCCTTGGGAATTCAGTTTCCTAGGTGACCCTGCAGGATGCCCTGGGGCTGCTTTCCAGTCTGTCGAGGGAGCTCCTTTGAAAGGGTGTGCCTCATGGCCTCCTGCCTGTAGCTCTTACTCCAAGTACTTGGCTACTTTGTAATGCAAATCTCTTTTGCCTCCACTTTGCAGTGACTTTCAGTCTGGCAAAGCTGTAGACTTTTTGTTCTTTTCTTTGTTTTCTTACTGTGTACTGTGCGTCTGGATAAAAGCTCAAGCGGTACCCATGTGACAGTGTGGACATGGAGCTGTTTTGAAATTTCCTCCACCAGATTAAGAAGTCCACTACCCTGAATCTCATTTTCAGGCAGAGTCTCAGGACAGGGACTGTCTTAGTTGCTTTTTTGTTACTGGGACACAGTATTCGACATCTGCCGCTCAAGGGAGGGAAGGTTTATTTTAGCTCACCATTCCATAAGGTCTCAGTCCACTCGTGAACAGCCAGTAACAGTCGAAGCACAAGATGGAGGCTTAACTGGAGAAAAGCTGTTCACAGCATGGCAATGGAGGTGAGCAAGAAAGGGCAGAGCCAGTGCGTACCCTTCCAGGTCATGTTTCAGGCATTCACTCCTTCCTGGTCAAGGCCAGGTATTTCCCCCTCTGTGTCAAGTTTCAAGTATCTTCCCTTTCCAGCCAGGCCCCATCTTTTAGCAGCATTTGGAATCCATAAATAATCCACAACATCCAAATGCATGAGGCTTTGGGGGGACATTCCAGATCCAAACCGCAACAGGGGCAAAATGATTACATACTTTTTGCCAGACTGTAACACAGGTGGTTCCTAGAACAATTTGTAATAGAGTCCTTTCCATCTGAAACTTCTTGAGCTTGGCCTTTCCATAATCCTTCCGTGAACCAGTTGCAAATGCTTCTAAACTACATGCTCAGATAAATCCACAGGATCATCTCCCTCCTCTGGCACCAGTATCCATCTTAGTTGCTTATTCCTTGCTGGGACTCAATACTCAGCATTCACAACTTAAAGGAGGAAAAGTTTATTTTAGTTCACAGTTTAAGAAGGTCTCAGTCCATTCATGTACGTCTAGCAATGGCGGGAGCTGGCAGTGGAAGCCAAGCCAGAGGAAAGCTCTTGAGGCATGGTAACAGGAAGTCAAATGAGTGAGGAAGGGAAGACTAACACGTATCCTTCCAGGTGGAGCCCCAGTGATCCACCTCTTCCAATCAGGCATCACCTCTTAATAGCACATGGAATCCACAGATATGCCACAACATCCAAATACATGTGGCTTTCGGGAGGCATTTCATACCCAGTCCATACCAAGGGGATGGCAGGCCACAGGTTAAGGCCTGCGATCGCTGTCTTTTGTTCCCATGAAGCTCTCTGTCCTACTTCAGTTCCTCTCTCAGGGGAATTCTTAGCAGGAGGTGTATATAAACACGTGTGTCCAATCTGCCACGATCAGCTGAAGTGTCCCCTTGTGTAAAGCTCATTTTTCCTGCTAGCCTGGAGTGGCTTCCAGCCACTATTGCCATTGCAGTGTTTAGCTCTATGGTGAATAAATTAAGGAGTTGGAACGAATGGATAATGCAGCAAGGTCAGCAGAGTTGGTGGAGGTGGAGAGGGTCAGGGAATGCCCCTGGGTAGGAGGAGGAGGAGTACCCTTTCCCCTGGACTGAAGAAGAGGACAGTAGGTTCAAGGATAGACGAAGCAGCAAGCAAGGGACCTGTGTGAGCAGAACACGGAAAATGTGGGACTCCGAGCTTGTCTAGAGGATGGTTTGTGTGGAGAATCTCAGGTCCCTCCCCACGTGTCTTTTTGCCCCAAGTTGGCTGCTTCCATTCACTCTGCTCTAAACTGTGTGAGTGTTGTTGGATTTGTTCAAAACTTCTTCACTTTTATAAGCCAGTTTTCTTTCCCGAATTTGGCAGTTTCCCATCTTCTTCCCAAAGCCATTGCTGGCCATTAGAAAAGGTCAGAAAGGCAAGGCACCGGAAAATAGAGTCAGACAAAGCTAGTTTCAAACCCTGATTCTTAGGAATTACTCATGACATGGGCGAATTTCTTA
>PVKB01007730.1:0-28447 GCA_004027205.1 Ctenodactylus gundi
CGCTCCTGCTGTGTGGCTAGTTCCTAACAGACCACGAGCCAGGGGTTGGAGATCTTAGAGAATTGCCGTCTAATGAAATATCACAGATGAGGTCATTTGGTACAGGTCTACACACACACACACACACACACACACACACATGTATGGTGTAGAGCTGGCCTTCCATGTTGAATGGTTCCACGTCCATGGATGGACTCAATCAAACATAGATGAAAAATATTCACATATATATATATATATCATGGACATAAATGCATATATTAAGAATAATTATATGACATTTCTCCTGAGTATGTCATTATGTCATTATTCCGTGAACAATACAACAATTATTTACAATGCATTACCAATTTATTGTGTATCATACAGGTGATGATATACGTAACATACAGGTGATGATATATGTAACAAAAGGAGGTGATATATGTGACAAACAGGCGATATATGTAACATACAGGAGGTGATATATGTGACATTCAAGTGACGATATATGTAACATGTATAAATCAGAAGAAGAGCCAAAGTTAAAATTATTTTTACTTTCTTTTTTTAACTTCTGATTCAGAGTCAAGTGAAACACCAAATTTAAATCTCCAGGTCGTTTAGAAAGTGCAAAACCTTTCCTCATGTTGTATGCAGACCCCAAGTCACATGGCACACCTATTCTGAGTCATCCTGGATCTCCAAATCTCACATTTTCAGTCTTCATTAAGGTCTGAGGGGCCCCACAAGGGGATAACGGGACAGCAAATTGGAAAGATGAGGCTGTGGGCAACCGACTTAGTAGTTCTGTCTGCTGCTCCAGTCCGGCCGTGGCCACCTCTGTGTGTGGACAGGCCAGCATGCCTGCGGTTGTCTAGGATGTGCTGGCATGCATGAGAAGAGCTGCGTGTGTTGCGCACTCAAGTTTCTGATAGAGAGAGCTTGACCAAAGAATGGTCCACGCAAAGGGCTTGGTGGGCTAGTTATTCTCCATTTATATGCTACTTCTGCAGTTTATTTCACCTTTTTGTTATGTTATTATTAGATTCCTGTAAATAATAAAAGAAAAGAATACTTCAAACTGGGGTTAAAAAATACAGACCCACATATATGTCTCTGTCTGTGTGTCCAGTTATACAGGACACAGTTCGTTGTCTTCCGCACTATTAGAAACAGAGCAGCCTGGACTCTCCCAAGACCATGGGCCCTTTGACCTTATCTGCGGATCTTCAGAGGCAAGATGTCACAGTGCAGCCAGAAGATGAAGCAGTCACAGCCAAAAGCACCTCCTGAACCTGCTGTCGATACACGTTCATACTGTCTTCTACAACTTCTGGGGTTTCCACATTTCACAAGCCACACATCTGATCGCCTCCACTTTGTTCCTCACTAAACAGGTGTCACACAGTCCCATGGTCCAAGAGGACCTGACTCAAATTTGGCTCCAAGCCCCATCGAAGAAAGAGCTGATTTGCTGCTTTGGGGCGGTGTTCTGGTCCCGGGCTCTTTAGCAGGTCTTCCTGCATAGCAGGCTTTGCAGGTGGTGTCTGTCATCGTGTTGGGAAGGAGACACAACTCACACTGCCACAGTGACCAAGCCTTTAAAATGATCTGAAACACAGTTTCAGTAGACAGAGAGGTACTGATGGCTGGTGTTGTGTTCGGCTGAGCAACGGGAACATCTGCCTCTCCTGATGGGACAACTGTAGGGTTTCTCCAAACACACATAACTCTTCACACAATTTTTATAGGCCCTGGAAACTCCTCAGAGTCCTCAATCCGCCTCTTACGGGGTCTGCATTTCACTGCAGGGATGTCATGAGCCAACCTGTCACCTGTAGTTGACCCTGCAGCACCAGAGCCAGGCAGCCCTAGGTCTGCCATGGGCGCCCTATGTGCAGGTTCAGCCATAGATGGATGCTGTACGCACGGCTCGGTGGGAGTTGAAACCCAAGGTGCACATGCAGACACACAGTGGTCAGGGCTTCGTACATTGTATGTTAATAACTGAGGAGGAGAAGTGGATGCCAATGGGAAAGTTGTGTCCTCAAGGAAACTAGAATTGAGGTGAGGTGGTGGAGAACTGGAGTCGGAGAGACTGTTGGTGATGGTGGTGCTTGCCCGTTTCTCCAGAGGTTTCCATGCAACTTCGCGTCCCGTCTGGTCACACCCTCTTCTTCTGCCAGATGAGCTGTGGGCTGCAGGTGGGCTGAGACTTGAGCATGAAACGTCCCCTACTTGCTCCCTGCTGCGTCCGGGTGTCCCAAGGTTTCCATACGCAGGACTGTTCTTTGTGTCTCTTCTCTGATTCCTCTTCCATGATGGAACCATTGTGGAAACTGAGATTGACTTTTTGGGTCTCTGAAGAGGGAGATTGTTTACTTTTCTGGCCCCAAAACCTGTGGTCTGTGCCCACTTCTTGTCAGTGGGTGAATTCAAAAGCCAAGAACCACCAGAGGATGGAAACCTTTCCCCACCAGCTAACAAGCTTGAGGACTCTATAATTGCCAGCATTTGCCGAGCTCTTAAACTGGTCACGCCGTCAGGTGGAGCTTGAGGTTGCTTAACGTCCATCTGTCTCACCACAGGCGCTGGGTAAGGTGGATTTTGTAGTTCAGACCCGAGTCCTTCGGCAGCTGCTGCCCCACTGTGTGTTTTTCTAGGAAACACGGGAGAATTTTTAGGCCAGCTTCTTTTCACATTAGGGTGGATCCCTAGAGAGGAGCAGCGAGACCCAGAGCTGGACAAGCTGAGTGTTGTTTGGGACCTGGTGGCAGTGTCCCCTGGGAGCGAAGAAGAGCTGTCCGTGGACCATGAGGGCAGCAGACCACGCAAGGCAGGGGGCTTCGATGTGGACCAATTCGGGCGGCTCTGAGTAGGGGAAGGCCGAGGCAGATCAGCTGTGGAGGTAGAAGCTCCTGCACTGCAGGCTGGGGTCCCGGGAGGGACCTGCCCGGTGGCATCATCTGAGCTGTCCTCGCCCGCACATGCCCCGTGACCGTCTCCATCAGGGTCCGCCGAGCTGCTGCCCCCTGGGCGGCTTCATTCTTACTGAAGTACCTCTGCAGCCACTCGGGCACAGTACTCAGAACATGTCCTGCCACCTTGCTGAGGACGGCCTGGCGAGGTGGGCGCCCCTGCGGGTAAGCTTCAACGGGCCTCGGGGGCAATGTCGTGTGGGGGTCTTGCCACCCCTGCAACCTCGTCCTTCCTGGGATCCCGAGGCCATGGCAGAGACTCGGGGACTCCGGTCCCAGGCTGGGAGACGGGGTGCACAGGCCGCGGCCTTGGCCTCCCCCCACCCCCACCCCAGGCTTTTTTTGACTTTTCTGAACAGATCACCAACTGCTCAAGAAATTTCAGCAAGAATCAATGAATGGGGCTACATTAAACTAAAAAGCTTTTGCCCAGCAAAAGAAACAGTCAGCAAGGTGAAGAGACAAACCGCAGAGTGGGAAAAGATATTCACCAGTAACACTTCAGACGAGGGGTTAACACCTAGAATAACCAGTGCACCGAAAAACATGAAGCCCCCTAAAAGAAATGATCCCATCAAGAAGTGGGCAGCTGAAATGGAAAGGATCTTCTCAGAAGAAGGACAAATGGCCACAAGCGTATGAAAATGTGTTCTTCATCACTGGCCATGAGAGAAATGCAAATTAAAAACTACACTGAGGTTTCACCTGACTCCAGTGAGAATGGCCTACATCAAGAACTGTTTTTCTTTGTTTTTTTCTCTTTCTCTTTCTCTCTCTTTTTTCCTTTCTTTTTGAGACAGGGTCTCACTCTGTAGTCCAGGCTGGCCTTTAACACATGGCAATCCTCCTGCCTCGGCCTCCCAAGTGCTGGGATTCAAGTGTTTACTTTTCTTTGCTGCTGCTTGTCCGGCCTTCTTGAATGCTTCCCTGTCACATATCACCATGCACTGCGTGTGTACACAGCTGATATTGAGGACGAGGCCCGGGACCTTCACTCTGCAGTAGATCTCCGTCCCAGGGTTTTAGTTTTGATTTTAAGACAAGGTCTCACCAAGTTGCTGGGCTTGAACTTGCAATTCTCCTGCCTCAGCCTCCCAGAGTGCTGGGATAAGAGGTCTGTGCCACTGGGCCAGGTCTTGTTCCTCTGTGTTTCTGGGGAGTGACTGCAGGGGGCCTACCCTACAGAGTCAGGATAGGGGGCCTTTACCACGGAGGGATTTGTAGACACGTTCTTCTAGCCTGTCTCATTTCATTCTCTTCAAGTGCTTTCATGGAGCAAAATTTTTTAATTTGTATTTAAGTCCAACTTTAAAATTTTAGAAGTTGCAATTAAAAACTTATCAGCACACCCAAGACAGTGATTCCCAGCCACTTTGACACCAGTTCTGGGTTTAATTGAAGACTATTCTCCTAAGGTGGGAGGCTGTGGGCAGGAGCAGGGTAGGCAGAAGTTCTGCCTCCTGTCAGGTCAGCAGCCTTATTAGACCCTAATAGGAGCCCAGTGGCAGGAGGCGGGGCTTTGTGAGCATCTCACCTCTTGTCCCTAAGGCAAGGTTCTTCCAGGGCCACAGACCAGTGTATGTAGCCTGAGGGTTGGGAACCCCTGATTTAAGATAATAAAAATAATTACAGTAAGAGACAAGTTGCCACAGTCCCCCTCTAAATATCCCAATCTAGTTACAAACACACATCATCTTACCACTTTCTCAAGCCATTCTGGGACTCTTCCTTGAGTGTCCTCTCAGGAGCACCGGGCTGTGCACACCAGCCCGAAGATTCTGCTTACTAGAAATCCACTTCCTAGGTAGTGGTCCCTCTGGTAGAACTCTGTTGTTTCCAGAGCTCAGTACCATTCATTCATTCATTTAAGACAAGGTTCACTCTGTAGTCCAGGCTGGTCCTGATCTCACTCCATAGCACAGGCTGGCCTTGAAGTCTTGGCAATTCTCCTACCTTGGCCTCCAAAATGCTGGGGTTACAGGTATGCATCACCACACACAGCTAATCATTATGTGATGCTGGAAAATGGAACCCAGGATCTTGTGCATACCCAGCAAGCACTTGAACCATTGACCTAAGGTCATTTCTAGAATGCTCACAGGAGCATTTGCTCAAAGTAGCTCTGGATTCAAAAGGCAAAGACTTGGTCGAGGACTTCCCCCAGCTGCCATCCCAACTCACGGAGGCTCTCAGAAGCCACCATGAGTCCTCACTCATCTTCCAACGCAGGAGGGGTGGGCTGAGGGTAGGACCTCAATCATTTCCCCCATTGCTGGGACAAAATGTCCGACACCTGCGACTCACAGGAGCGCACAGCTCCTCAGGTTGACACCTTGGGCTCGCCTCTATCTCCTTTCTTCCAAATCGAACACATCAACACCGAAAAGTCCACTGCCTGCTAGCTTGTCCCAGGGATGTGAGAGCCCCGATTCACAGCTGGCTCTCAGGAGAGCATCAGAGGGAAATATTTATGTGCTGAGCTTTGCTTTTCCTTCTGCCTGGAAGTGTTTCTACTTCGCATCCCCAACCTCTTGGCCAACCTCTGCCATCTGCCTCACTGCTCCCCCCCCACACACACACACACCACCACCACCACCATGCTCCTTCCGAACGACAGCTGACTTTCCAATCTGCAGCCATGTTCCAGGTGACTAGCTCCCTGGAAATCACTGAGAAGTTGTCAGAGACTCACCCAATAAATCTGAGGCCCAGAAATTGACTTAGAGTCAGTGGCACCTGGCAGCTTCCCAGGGGAGGACAGGAAGAAAAGCAGGTGTCTACACTGGCTGTGAGAGATCTCCTGGCCCAGCCAATGGGAGCCGTTGGATTGAAAACCAGCCAATCTGCAGTGCTCCTGGCCATGGTCAGGTCGAAATTAAGGTCAGCAAACAGAAGAATATTCTACCATACACAGACAGCCCAGACAGCCAACAAGCATGTCTTTATCTGGCGTATTCCAGGTGTCTATCACCTTGCCTAAGCACACAGAGAATCGCAGCTTTCAAAGGCAAATACCCTCAGAAGGGATACACAAAATCACACAGAATGGTACAGACAACACAAATATGAAACCGTAACTATCTGGCCTCCTTCCCTATCGGGAATAACTTTCCCACTATTAGTGGTAGGCCCAACTTCTACACATGTCCAAAGGCCACCACCTACACAGAATTCTGGCCATTTATCTTGACACTTTTTTGTGTGTGTGTGAGGTGCTAGGGATTGAGCCTAGGGCTTTCCCACAGAGCTTCACCCCAATTCATTATTATGAGCCATGACCCTGACCACGTGGGTGTCTCCCAGCTCTGACTGTTACCCTAACCCTAACCCCAGCCCCACAGGCCCAATCTCAGCAGAAGTGGAAGAAGTCCCACCACTCTCTCTGATTGTGTCCCGCCACCTGCAGGTGAGCCTGGGCAAGGTGGGTGAGAGCACTAGTGGAGTGCCACCCCAGAAGGTAACGAGCCTACCAACATCGACAAGATCAACAAGGAGCGCTTCGTGGCTACCGGGGACAAGGAGGGGCAGGCCGTACCAGACAGGCTCACTTGTGACTGCCACCAGAAGCCGCAAAGCCACGAGCTGGTATGGCCTCCAGGCAGGGCCAGGGCTTAGGCTGGGGATGAGGGAGAGTGGGCTACAGGCCCACCCCCTCCATGCTGCTCCGCTCACCGGTCTCCCACCCAAGGACAGGACTGCATCTCACACCTGAGCCCCGAACCCGGGAGTGAGGCCTGGGAGAGTGGCTCACAGCAGCTCTCAGCCGGTGTCTCTTCCACCCATGGTGGATGAGGAGTGGAGAGGGTGATGCAGAGCAAGCAGCCGGCTGGTGGGGACCCACTCAAGAAGGGGTGGGTTAAGTGGCCATGTCTGCAGTTCCATCCCGCTAGTCCGAAGTGCTGTGCAGGGTGAAGAGGCTGCCCTCTGGCACTACCCACACAGCCCGTGGGTCTTGCAGCATGTCTTGGGGTGATGAGACAGTTTTGGTGCTGAGGCACAGGCTGGTCTTGAACTTACAATCCTTCTGCCTCAGCCTCCCAGAGTGCTATGATTATATGCCAACCAATACCACCAGGCCCAGCTTTGATGCTTTTTTTTTTTTTTAATCTGGTGACTCTGGGATAGTACCCACAGACCTCCTGAACTACCTGAGCCTTCTGTTCTCCAGAACTCAAATACAGGATCCAAACCTACTCTAAAATGCCCCCCACCCAATTCTCACACCCAGAGATGGAGCCTGATCAGAAGCGGCAGGTCGCTGGTGACTTGACCTGGAGGAGTGTGTTCTCATCACTGACACCTCTCTCTTCTCTGCTTCCTGGCCGGTGTGTGAGAAATAGTTCCTGTTTGCCATGCCCTCCTCAGTCAGGCTATTTCTGCCTGGGACCCAACTGATCACAGATGGAAGCTGTGAAACAAAATAAAACCCCTCCTCCTACAGGCTGCAACTGTTGGATACCTTGTCCCACAATGAGGAAGTGACAGAGATACCTGCCCTCAGCGCACCCCTCATGTGTTGGAAGATGAGAGAGATCTCAAGGCGGCGTCCGAGAGTCTCCACATGGAGATAACCGCTGGGGAAAGTCGTCTCGCCAACTTTTGCCTCTTAAATATGAAGTTACTTTGAGCAGATATGAGCATTCTAGAAATGATGCCCCACTGAGGGCTCAGGTCACTATCAGTGTCATCCAGGAACACGGGCAAGAAGTGCTGCCTTAGGCCTCCAGACACAGCCTGCATCCCGAGTGATTTGTTCATATGTCCTCCCTCCAGCAACTCGGGATTAGATTCTGCGGCGCCTGGACCGCACACACTGCTGGGAACAATGTCACAACTGAAGCTCCGAGGTCTACTATCTGTCACCAATCATTCCCAGCCTTATTTATCTCGCTCTTCATTCCAAGCCTTATTTATCTCGCTCTTCATTCCAAGCCTTCTGAGCAAGGAAATGAAGCTTTCAGCTGTGAGTGATAGAGTTACCTAACTGCACTGACCTGGGAAGGTCGAAAACAAAGGAAGTAACAGCTAAAAATTTGAATTTAGCAGAAAGAGTCATACAACAAGTTTATCAATCTGAGTTGAGAGCAGACATTAAGAAAATCAACATAAGCATTTTTCATGCCTCGAGTGCTCCCTATCATCTAAAAGAGGCTTAGAATACTGGGTGAGCTTTCTCTTTAGAGACACTGAATGCTGAGAGAATTCAAGACCACTCAGCACAGACACAAGTCGCAGACTATGCTAAGCACAGGGCTCCCAAGTTGGAGCGCAGCCTCACCAACTTGGGAACTTGGCAAGACCCTGCGTCAAAATCAAAAACTAAAAAATGGGCTGGGAATATAGATCAAACCAAAGGTCAAAACGATGAGCCTGGCTGTCTCCACGCTCAGCCATCTCGTCTGTGACCACAAAGCGGAAGCACCACAAAGGACAATTATTTCATTTAAAAAGTTCTTCGCTTAGGACACACACTGCATCACTGGTGTAGTATCCATATACTCCTCCCAGAAAAACTGATGTCTTGGCTACCTTTTTGTGGCTGGGACACATCACCCGACATCCACAACTTAGGGTGTAACTGTGTCATTAAAGTCCAGACTTGTTGACATGACTCAAGTGACTCCACTTTGTGGTGCTTATTCTGTTCAGGCTATGTATTTGCTGTACGAGTTAAACTTCTATAATTTCTGTATCTTCTGTTAATTCTATAATTATATCAAGCGTAAAGGTGTTTTGAAAGCCTCTGACTCCTGCAACCCTAACATGCTGTGATTCTCTGGACTTTGGTAATTCTGTAGTTTTCCATAATCCCAAATTGTTGGTTGCAAGTTAAATTTGTAATAAATTGTACCCAGTGAATTCCTGCCTGTCCTTGTAACTCTGCTGGCTAGCCAACGTAAAGTGTAACTCCCCCGACCCCAAGGCTGGACACCTAGCAGTCTGCCAAAACAGGACATGCTGAAAATCACATATCACCCGCTAAAGATGACCACTGGCTTCAGATGATGATTGATCACTTGGTAACAGTGGGGCCCACCCCAATGAGACAAAGAAATCCAAATTTAATAGGTCACCTAAAGTGTCTATGCTTGTCAAATTATAATCGGTTGCTTTGTAATGATGCAAAATTCCTCCTCTGTTGCCTTCATAAGTGTTCTGCTAAGCTTTCTTGGGGCTGTTCTCTGGAAACTCACTCAGGGGCCCAGGGACTGCGCAGCTGGAGCCCATCATCCCCGCTGAAATAAAAAAACTAACCTTGCCCCAACTGGCATTAGATGGTCTCTTAATTTTGACCTATAACAGTGGGAGGAAAAATTTATTTTAGCTCATAGTTTCAGAAGGTCTCAGTCCAGTTGTGGGGAACTGACCATGGCGGAGGCCCAGAAGGAGGAAAAGCTATTCAGGCATGGCAGACAGGAAGCCAAGTGAACAAGAAAGGGTGGGGTTAGCATACATCCTCCCGGATCAGGTCCCAGAGATCTGCCCCTTTTGGGTCAAGCCTCGGTGTTCCGTCCTTTCTGACCAGACCTCACCTCTCACATTATCACCTCTCACTAAATTGCATCAGCAGAACAAAGAGGTCCCGGGACATGTTGTCATATAACTTCATGTGTTATCATAATGCCTGTTTAAAACCACAAGTGGGTGGGGCTGGAGGAATGGCACAGCGGTTAAAGCACTCACCTTACAAGTGCAAAGCCCTGACTTCAATTCCCCAGCACCACATAAAGCTGGGCATGGTGGCACACAGCTGCAATCCCAGCACTTGGGAGGCTGAGGCAGGAGGATTGGCTTGAGCCCGAAGCCAGCTTGGAGTTCAGGACCAGCTAAGGCTACAGAGTGAGATCCTGTCTCAAAAAAAAAAAAAAAAAAAAAAAAAAAAAAAAAAAAAAAAAAAAAAAAAAAAAAAAAAAAAAAAAAAAAAAAAAAAAAAAAAAAAAAAAAAAAAAAAAGGCTGGTTTGCCAAGAAAAAAATCATTTAACCTCCTGAGAATCAATTTTCTAATTACAAAAATGAAAGTTGA
This sequence comes from Ctenodactylus gundi, assembly GCA_004027205.1. Taxonomy (NCBI): domain Eukaryota; kingdom Metazoa; phylum Chordata; class Mammalia; order Rodentia; family Ctenodactylidae; genus Ctenodactylus; species Ctenodactylus gundi. The sequence goes on from PVKB01007730.1 coordinate 9,986, forward strand.
TCTTGAGAAGAATTTTGAAGATAGAAGGATCTTGGAAAAGAAAAACTCACTTGGCACAAATATGGGTAAAAAATCAAATACAGGACTTCATCAAACAGGACTTGATGGTCCATGTCAGTGATGGCCGAGGATAAGATCTGGACAAAAGTGCCCCGGAGATCACACTCTGTCCTCCATGCTGCTCTCATGAGAAGACCACAAATTGGAGTAACGCCATTGGCCAACCCAGACCCAGCAGTGCAGTCCTGTAGGCCCAACACTATGGGAGGCTGAGGCAGGAGGATAGCAAGTTCAGTACCAGCGGGGACAGTTTAGCAAGACCCCTTTTCCCTTTCCCTCTCTCCAAAGTCTATTTTCTCACTTTCTTCTGTGTCTCTTACATTTTTTATGGTTTTATTTTCTCATACTCAAGAAACCATATAACATTTAACTTTCTGGGTCTGATTCACTTCACTGAGCGTTATTGGTCTCAAGGTACATCTCTTTTCCTAAAAATGACTCAAATGTGTTATCTTCAGTGACAGTGTAATACTCCATTGTATCTATATACTACATCTTCTTTATCAAGTCATCTGTACTTAGGCATATTGGCTTCTTCCAAGATTTGGCTATTACCAATTGTGCTTACGTACAGAAGACATTCAGGTTATCATTATATCAATCAGATTTCTTAGGCTACACTTCTATCACAGACTGAATACATGAATCTCTAGATTAAATGAACTTAAGTCTATATAACAAAGGTATATTACATATAAAGCAATAGATATAACAGCATACTCAGTTATTTCAGAATTTTTAAAGAATTCTTTCCCAAACAGGAGCAAGAAGAAACAAGATCATTATTACAAATTTAGTTACAGAGCATGAAATTGAAATGTAAAATTCATGAGTCATGGATTGAACTAATAACCGACTGAAGTCTTAGCCAATGGACTAAGGCAATGTGATCTTTGATCTTTACCACTGAATGACTGCTGCAGGGAAAATACCCCAAGAACCATTTATTTACCAAATCTTAATTAATTAAAACTAATAATATCCCAAATCAGTGCCTCTGCCACTCCACCCTGGCTAAATATCCATACACATCATACACACCGAAAAAGTTTCACAGATTAAGATTTTATACCAATTCCCCTTGTTGAATAAGTTATTATGTTTTGCAAACCAATATACTAATAAAAATAATAATTATAGGGGAAGTTTCACAGATTTTACGAGAAAGCTGGTGCTGTTTCAGTGGGATTCCAATCAAATGAGTGATGTCTATTTTTTTTGTTACACTTTCTCTTTAGATGTTTTCTTTCCTCCATGTTCTGTGATGCTGCTTCTCTCTCTCTCTCTCTCTCTCTCTCTCTCTCTCTCTCTCTCTCTCTCCCTCGATTCATTCAAGTACTTTATGCAGTGCTGGGCTAGTGATCACAAATTTTAGGGATTCTTGGTCATGAAAAATTTTTACTTCCAATTTTCGGGGATAATTTTTCTGGATACAACAACCTGGGTTGACACTTGCTATCTTTTAAATTTTTTACTTTGAGACAGGGTCTTGCTCTGTACCCCAGGCTGGCCCTGACCTCACTATGGAGGCCAGACTGGCCTTGGCCTCAAGGTAATCCTCCTGCCGCTGCCTCCCGAGTTCTGGGATTACAGGCATGTGCCACCAAGCCCAACTTTATGATGCTGGAGAATTGAACTCAGGTACTGAGCGCTTGACATAGTGCTTTCCAGGCAAGCACTTTAACCACTGAGCCATTCCTCCAGCCCCACTTGCTGTCTTTTAAAGCTTGAAAGATTTTGCTCCAGGCTCTCCTGATCTTTAACGTTTGTATTGAGAAATCTGAAGTAATTTGAATGGGTTTGCCTTGGTAGAATAATGTCTATTTTTCTCTTGCTGCTTTTAATATTCTCTCTTTATGTTGTATTTCTGGGGTTTTGCTTATGATACATCCTGGTGAGTCTTGTTGCTGGTTGAGGTTATATGGTGTTCTATAAGCTTCTTGTACCTGAAAATTAATCTCTTTTTCTAGATTTTAGACATTTTCTTGCATGATTTTAGTGAATGAATTCTTTATACCTTTGGTTCTGTCTTCTACTCTTTCTCCCAAACCCATAATTCTGATCCAAGATTAGTTCTCTTCGAATCATCCATCAGCTGTTGTATCCAGATACTTTGCTCATTTTAATTTTGGATTTGTGCCTAATTATAACATGTTTTTCTTTTCCTCAGCCTTGTCTTTGAGGTCTGAAATTCTGTCCTCACAATGTTCAAGCCAACCTCCTCTACTTTGAAATGTATTTTTCATATCCTGAATTTCAGTTAGATTTCTTTTCAAAATTTCCACTTCTCTATCAAAATGTTCCTTCGTATTTTGCATTTCCTTATTCACCCCAGCCAAGGTTTTATTTGTGGCTTCTATATGCTCAGTAAGCTTTGCATCCATTAGGACCAGTATTTGTTTAGTAAGATCCTCTTTAAGCCCTCTGATCATTGCTTGTATTTCTTTGAGAATATCTTGTTTGAACTGGCTACTCAATCACTTATTTGCTTTTTGATTTCCTTCCCTATGAGTTCCACTATTTCAGAGCCTATGACATTAGTTTCTGGAGTCTTGGGCATTTCAGTGGGTGTCCTGTTGCCTTTTCTTCTTCCCATGTTTCTATTATTGAAAGATTTCACTTTAAAGGCCTAGCAGAGAAGTTTCTTTGAATTGGTCTGAGGTTGTATAGAGGATCTGAAATTCCTCTGAGTTCTGTGCTAGGAATAGGCAGCGAGGAGGAGACCTAACCCTCTGATGGCCTCTGGGGTGTAATGATCACACCCAGCCACTTCAGCAAAACTCTCCCACATGTCCTGACTTCCCTCCACTGAGGATGGGGCTCTCTGCTCTCTGAGATGCTCCCACTGCCACCCGAACCATTCTGGGGATCGGTGACTTTCTCTCCTCTCCACAACTGTTTCTTGTGCCAGTTTCTTCCTAAGCGCTGTTTAAGAGTGACCCCCAAAACCTCTTCTGAGCCTTCTATTACTCTAAACACTTCAGTCTAGGGGTCTTTTTTTAGTGGCTCCTGTTTACATCACTGCCTGCTATGGATGCTGAACACTGCTTCTGGTCTAGGCTCTAGAAAACCTTTTATAGGGGAATTTCGCATTGCATTTCCAGTTTGCACTACCTACAGGCTCATTTCTGGAGGCTGGAGCTACCAGCTGCTGTCAATTCCCACTTCTCCCAGATCTGTGCGTGCCTTGGCCTGAGGTTCTGAACTCCAGACTTTCCTCCATCTGTGAACACTGGCAGCTCAGGGCCACTCTCAGTCAGTCTGGATCGACTTCCTGGGTTGCTGCTTTCCTGTGCTTCTGATGTATCTTCAGGATTTCAGATCTTCTGTGGCCTCCTTTCGATTGTTGGGATGCTCCTTCCTTTCCTAGCTAAGTTGAATGGGCAGTTGAGTTTTGTAGCTCTGTTACTTGGCCATCATCTTCACCAGAAGTTCTGAAATGCATATTTATGATTCATGAACTCCCTTTCTTGACTGACTGGCTTCCATTTTACTGGGTTATCTCAATGACCCAAAGTTAGTTGACTCAATTGTTCACACCTGTGACCCTCTATGGACCTGCTCAATGATGATGGCGGGAAGGTCCACTGGGCAGAGCCTGTTAGGAAGGATCCCTGCATCCTCCCTTCCCCCACAGTGTGGGTCAGCAGGTCCTGACTCACCCTACATAACTCTGCCCCTCAGTGACTCCCTGGCAATGAGACAGCCCACTCAGGACTGAGCTTGACCCCTTCTTGGTCCTAAGAATCACACTAGCTCCTTGAGGAATATCTGTGCCTGCCTCTTCCAGCCCATAAGCATCTGCCCAAGCCTCCCTGACTCCAAGAGCAACCCTCTCTTCCTTGTGCCTATGGGTTGGGACAGTTCATCTTGATTGTCAACTTCTTTGACTTAAGAAACCCATAGGTGATGGATAAATACACTTCTACACTAGCATGGTGGTACATGGCTAGAATCCTAGCACTCAGTAGGTTGAAGCAGAAGGATTTCTGGGAGTTCAAAGCCAGTCTGGGCTATGTAGTGAGTCCGGAGCAAGACTCTTATCTCAAAAAAAAAAAGTGCACTTCTGGGTATATACAGGCAGGTGACAAGGGCATGACTTTGAGAACTATGTCTAGTGCCTGGTCCCTTGCACACTGGCCTCCCCTGGTCTCTGCTTCCCAGATGCCATGAGTCAAGCCCTCCTGTCATAACACCAACCAGAGCCTACCAATCAGAAAGCTGTGAAACCATCCTGCAAGTTCTACATGTCAGGGTTCTCACCCCAGTGATTAAAAAAAAAAAAAAACTGGCCAATACACAGGGTAAGTGCCTAGAGCAGAGGATTTAAATGTCACTCATCTTTTTAAACATCAGCCAGAGCTAGGTGAGTGATGCAGACCTGAAATTGCAGCATTTTGGGAAGCCAAGGCAGGAAAATCACAACTTCAAGCTCAGCTTGGTACTGTAGCAACTCAGCAAGACCCTATCTCAAACAAACTTGAGCAAAGGCCCTGACTTCAGAACCCAGGACCACATAATGAAAATAAATAGTTAGGATGGTAGCACAGCCTTTTATCCCAGTACTTGGGAAGCGGAAACAAAAGGATCGCTACAAATTAGAGGCCAGCCTGCCTGGATTGCATAGTGAGATCCTGTCTCAAAAGCAAATGTCATATGTTAACCTTATACTAATATTATGAGCTGCTTATGATTTTTTAGGTGCTAGACTTTCTAGGCAGGGATACCTAGTCTTTCTGGGGCAGGAGGTTTTTGAAAGGATGAAGTTCTGGAGGTGTTCTCCCCTGTAAGTTACCAGGTATGCAAGAGCAATACCACCCAACCATCTGCCACTGAGACCAAATGTCCTGAAAGCCCACGGGGAAGAACTGGTAAGGTTCCACAGCCCCCAAACTCCAAGGCTAAAGGGATAGGGACCCACCCTTGCCGCGGCAGGAGCAGGAGCCGGAAGGCACGGGAGGGGCTGCCTCAAGGTCTTACCGAATGCCCCTTCTCTGCATGGGCAGGGTGATTTGATGCTATCCACAAAGTCTTATGTCCTGTGTAAAACCCGCTCCTATCCTTACCTTGGTTTCACTGTCCTGCCACTTCTCACAGTTGGTAAAGCACTGTCTCTCCTGGCTTCCAGGACACACAGAGCTAGTTCAAGTTCCCAGATGCCGACCAGGAGGAAGCGAAGCCCCAGGGACTGGGTCTGCCGCTGTGCTTCTACTGCCTGCCAAGCCAGGGCGGGGGATAAGAAGGACGGATTGTTCAGCCTCACTGCTACTCACTTGCCATCTTTGGGTCTATGTAGCTTTGGGGGTAGGTGCCAGGGTCTTCACACTGAGCTATATACCCTTTTTTTTTTTTTTTTTTTTGGTAAGACAGTGTCTCGCTACCTTGCTAAATTGTCCAGGCTGGGCTCAAACTGTGATCCTCCTGCCTTAGCCCCCCAGAGTGCTGAGATTACAGCTGTGCACCATCATGCCCAGCTCACTTTCCATCGTCAATTGAGATTCTGCCTGATCTATGTAACACATGTGTATCGGGGGTTCAACCTACTGCGATTAAATATGAAGGCAGTTTGAAAATATTAAAACAACCTTCAGAGACAAACAGGTGGGTCAAGAATGAAGTAGAGGGGCTGGAGGAACGGCTCGGCGGTTAAAGCACTCAATTGCTAAGTACCTGAGTTCGATTCCCCCAGCACCGCATAAATTGAGTAGGAAGAAGGGCAGGATAACCAGCTGGTTTTCACATGCAAGTTTCCCTTAGCTCAGCTCTGCGCTGCCTGCATCTGGCAGAGCCTGGGCAGGAGGGCGGCGGCAGAACTGCAGACCTGCCCTCCAAGCTCCATGCTGAGCCATGAGCCGAAGACAAGGAAGAAAGGGACAGAGATCAACAAAGGGCAGTGATGGACGAGGAGTGACCAGAAAGCACAGGGCCTATTTAAATTAATTTTTAAGTGTATCACACCTTGTCACTAATTCCCCTCACTTCCAGGCCACATGTCCCAGCGTCCCGCCCCTTCCTGAGCTGCTCCGGAGCCTCCTTCCCGGGCCTCTCTGGCTGTGCTGTGTGGCTTCCTTGATGTCTTTAGTTAATTCCAAGTGCTTCCCTCTCGTGGTCGTCTTGACACTGGGGAAGAGCCAGAAGTCATATGGTACCGGATCCGGTGAATAAGGTGGATGAGGACAACACGTCACGTCTTCACGAGCCTGCCATTCTGCTGGACGGTACTTGGCAGCAGTGTTCACTGTGTTTTTGATCATAGCTCAAGAAAATTCTCACGGAAGAGGGCTTCAAACAGCTTCAGGAAGTGGCAAGAGCCAAACCTGGTGGCATGGGGCTGTGATCCCAGCACTGTGGGAGGCTGAGGCAGGAGGATCCCAAGTTTAAGCCCAGCCTGGGCAACTTAGTGACTTAGCAAGACAATGTCTCAAATAAACAATAAAAAGGGGCTGGAGAGGTAGCTCAGGGCAAAGACCCTAGTTTCAATCCCCAGTACGAAATGGAAAAAACAAAACAAAATAAAACAAAACTGGTAGGCCTGGGGTTCCAGAGCTACAAGTCCTGTGCAGAATGCCACCCTTCCCGCGTGCAGAGTGGGCTTGCTGTGTTCAGCCTTGGCCTGCAGACAGCCCCTCCTTCCCTTCCCGGCCACCGTAACCTTCTCGGCCTTAGCAACCCTGGCCAGCCTTAGCGACCTCTGCAGGCGCTGATGCGGTTGGCCAACAGTCAACACTGACCCCCAAACACTGACCCCCAAAGGGGCCCTGTAGCCCTTCACCCATAGCCCACCTGCCGGCCCTGCTGGCCTACATGCAACCCTCTCTGCCCTCTTCTTCCCAGGCCCGACCCACATGCCAGTTAAACAGCCCAGTCCCTGACTCTCATGCTGAGTAACTGCCTCCGCTCAATAAAAGCTCTGTCCACCCCATAACCGATGGCCACCCCTGTATCAGGTCACAGCAGCAACAAACCTTAACATCAAAGTCTCTTGCTGCTGGTTACGTTTCTGGTTTCTGCCAGGGTCTTTCTTTGATTTAACGGCAGGAATGATGGGATAAGTGTGCATTTGGAACAAAGGGTATTAATGATAATGTGTCTTTTACTGTAATAAAAACGTTTATTTTAAAATTCATCTTATAGTTCACTCACCCCTTGTAACATACTCTGAAGCCAGCATCACCTATGGCCAGCAACTTACCACCATCCAGCAACAGAGAGCTCAGCACCCTGCCTCCCAGAGGTACATGGAGTTCACGCATGTGCTAGACACATATGTACTATTTGTATGTGTGTATTCTAATTCTCAGGCCCTGTTCCACATTTCCCCTTAGCACTACAGTGGTTAAGCAGACAATTTTTCTGTCTCAAGATTACAACAGCTCTCAAAGCCACTGCCTGGTGTCAGGAAGCGTCCCACTGAGCGGGGGGAGTGTGGCATGTGCCCTGTGGCATTTCACCTGACCCCTCCATAGATCACCCAGCCGCCCATAGCCTAACATGTCTCCTGAGAAGTGAGTCCCGTCCCAGCAAGGCCTGTGGGCACATTTCCCCTCCACAGTGATGCTGTTTCAGATGCAGTCCAGGGGGAGACACTTTCCACAAGTGAGGACAGAGGAGCCATGTTGGGAGTGTCACTGGGGAGTTTGGGATTGTGCTCAGTTAGCACGTGCTTGCCACCTGCCCCTCTAAAGGGGCACCTGATGACCAGCTGACCATTGGCCCAGACTGCCAGGCCTTCCAGGGCTCCGAAAGAAGTCTAGTCTAAATTCTTACAGGAAATTGCCTGATTCTCAAGTGGTCACTCAATTGGAAAAAAAAAAAAAATACACACGCGCACACACGCGTGTGTATGGGTGTGTGTGTGTGTGAAATCAAAGAAAGCATAACAAATCCAGACTCTGAATATCCAATTAAGGGCCTCTGCTCTTTTCATAATAAATCAGAATTAAGTTCATACACAAATTCAGCACATTTTGACCCGAGTCTTTCCTACCGTCTTAGCCCAGGTCCTCTGAAAAACAGAGTCTGAGGCAAGGATTAAAATGCACACACTTCATTTGAAGGGTACTGTCTCTGGGATTGAGGGCGAGGAAATAAAGGTTAAAGGACCCAAGGAAGGTGGCTCAGCTCGTACTTCCTGCAAGCCACAAAGAGATGTGAGACGTCATTAGGCAGGTGGGTACACTCTGCTTATGGAGACCCAGCTGGCTCCACAGAGAAGCTGGACCTCAGACAGCAGAATGTAGAGAGAGGAAGGGGAGTTTTCTCCAGCTCCAAGGAGGAGACCAAGATACCAGGTGGCTGGGACAAAGGTGTGACCCTGAGGTGAGTGCTGCTTCCCCTCTGTTGTGGTATGGATCTGCAATGTCCCCCCAAAGCCTCGCGTTTGGAGGGTGATTCAATCACGGCGGGTTGATCCATCGATTTCCTGTGCTGTTAAGAGGTGGGCCTGGTTGGAAGGGGAGGATGGCTGGGACGGGATCTGGAGGGACATGCTAGTTCTGCCCTCCTCCCTCCCTTGGGATTCTTCCTCTCATGATGCCGTGGGCAGCTTCCTGCCATGGCCATCATCTATGAACTGACTATGACTTCCTGAAACTGTGAGCTAAAATAAACTTTTTTTGCCTTAGGCTGTTGGCACCAGATATTGTGTCCCAGAAACAGGCAAGTGACTGAGATGCTTCTGTGCCTTTTCTCCTCACTAAACTCCACCCTGGCCAGTCTGCTCCTATCTTCCCACTAGCCCAGACTCACTGCACAGAGGGAAGATTCCCAGACTTTTATATGTCCTAGCCCACATCTGTGAGGGGTTTCTGTGCACTCTGTAGTCTCCAAATAACAGGAAGAATCAGAAACTCCAGGCATGTGGCTGCGTGGCTGGGCGGGGGGAGGAGGGCCAGTGCTCTCGGGGCAGGTGACTGGTTGGCCTAAATGGTGACTGCAATCTAGCCACAGGTGATTGGTACCCAGAAGAAATTTAGTGGAAGGAATCTAGGGTAGTCAGATAGTCAGTTTGGGAGCAGGTCTCAACACAGCCTCAACACAGGACTACAGCAAGAACTACCACGTTGAGGCAGGAGGATTCCCATGAACTTGACTCCAGTCTGAGCTACAGAGTGAGCTTAGGACCACCCTAGACCACAAAGCAAGACCTGGTCTCAAAAATGTGTGTGTGTGTGTGTGTCATAATGCCATAAATACGACTGAGATGAAATAGACAAATTCCACGGAGGAAAATAATCTACTAAATTTACTCAGCCAAAGTTCTAGAACAAATATGAAACTTCATTTACAAACCCACATCACGTGTGATCTCACACATGTACCACTTACAGGAGAACCTTCACACTGTCTCAAAAAAGTCTCACAGGACCCACTTGGGTCTTCCTCCCAGATAGCGGGAGCCCTTATCTTTCCGTTCTTTGGTTCTAAATAAAGATCTGTCATGCCTATTCTTTTTTTTTTAATCTTATAACTTAAAATCAAAGAGCAGAGTTCTGAAAGCCAGGATCTCAGCAGAGAGGCTCAAGCAGAAGGCCATGTGGTAGCGTCATCATGAACACAGAGTGGGTTCATACAACCAGTCGAGGGATCAAGCTGGTCAGCAACCCAGACAAGCTTCCGAGATTCCTAGACCCACAGCCCACAGCTCCAGAAAACTTTATCCAGACAGATACTGAGAGGCCACTCAGTTGCTAAGTCTGCTAACTAAGAGGTGACAAACTTGAACACTAAGAGGAACAGAGAGCAGCTGAGATGACAAGCAAGCACAGATCTACAAAGGCCAGAGACCACCATGCCCCTGCAGGGTGCCATTGGCTGTGCCCTGCCTGCTGGAGCCAAGGATTCCAGATATTCTGGGTTGTTATCTGAAACTGCACAGTGCCTAAATGTTGGCTCATAAACAGAAAGTTACCAGGCTCAGTGGCACAGGCCTATGATCCCAGCACTCTGGGAGGCTGAGGCAGGAGCATCAAGCCCAGCCTGGGCAACTGAGAAACCCAGTGAGACCCTGTTTCAAAATCAGAAATAGTAAAAATAATGGGCATTCTATCCTTAGTCCCAAAAAAGAACCCAGATACCACATGAGCCCAACAGCACAATCAGCCCGCCAGCACAGCCCAAACTCAGAGAGCAGGCGGCTTCCTATTTTGCTTCAGGAGGGGTGTGAAAGGAGGGGACCAGGGGCAAGGTTTTGTTTTGTTTGTTTTGTTTTGCTGTGTTTTGTTGTCTTGAAAAGCTGAATGGTCCACTTCTGGGACCCTTTTCTATGTTTGCTATGACCTCTGGCATGCTACAGAAGACAGCCACTGTGGGAGGAGTGGGCTCCTTCTCCAGCCCGCCGGGGGCCTGAGGACAAGCAGTCGGGGCCTACTTGGGAAGAGTTCGCACTTCCCCTCCCCCTCCAACCCACCGCCAATTCCGCCCTGTCTTTCGTGTTTACAAACTCCAGGGCTGTTTGTAGCTGGTTGAGTGCAGCACGCTACAGAGCTTAGGGTTCGTTTCACTGCCATAAGATGTTATCCTGCGTCTAGAAACAAGATAGAAGCAGATGTGACCTGGAACTCCCGAAAAGAAAGCAGAGCTGGCTGGCCTTTGAGCCTGGCCCTGGGATCCAGGCATGGAGCTTGAGTGGGATGGACATCAGTTCAAGCTCCGATGAGCCAACCAACTGCAATTCTTGCCTTCTTAAGCTGCCTCAAATGAAGCTGGGCACCTTGGTGCAGACCTGCAACCCCAGCACCCTGGGATGCTGAGGCAGGAGGATCACAAGTTTGAGCCCAGCCTGGGCAATTTAGCAACTTAGTGAGACTCTGTCTCAAAACAAGTTAAAAAATGCCTGGGGATGTAGATCAGTGTGAAGGTCCTGGTTTCAACCCCCAGTACCCACCAACTCCCCCCAAAAGAAAATAAGCAGCCCTGCTTATTATGCTAAGGAGAAAGTTCAGTCCTTCATATAAAAACAAATAAGTAGGGGCGGGAAGAAGAGCACAGCTGTTAGAGCACTTGCCTAGCAAGCAGGACCCCAAGTTTGATTCCCCAGCATCACAGAAGCTGGGTGTGGCGGCCAGCATTTGGCAGGCTGAGGCAGGAGGATTGCCAGAGTTCAAGACCAATCTAGGCTTCATAGTGAGTTTAGGACCAGTCTGGACTACACAGTGTGCCTCAGTGGCACCAGCCAGTAATCCCAGCACTCTGGGAGGCTGAGGCAGGAGAAATGTAAGTTCAAGCCCAACACGGGCAACTTAATGACTTAGTGAATACCTGGTCTCAAAATCATAACAAAAATTGTGCCAAAGGTAGAGCCCAGTTTGAAGGCCTTAGGCTCAGCCCCCAGTATTACAGGAAAAAGAAGAATGAACAAACAGTCAGGGAGAAAACAGGCCACACTCTGTGGCCTCTGAGGAACGAAAGTCCCGTTCCTTAACGACGCTTCCTAATTTAGAGCAGAAGTTTTGGGGTTATTATTAGGCCAGAAATTAAGGCGTGTGCTTTATTTAACTGTCCTACTTTGGAAAAGGAACTTTGCTTTTGTAAATTAAAAATCATTTCTAAGTGTTAGCAGGCTCTGGATAACCCTGAGTAAAGCCTTAGACCTGACCTTGGCCTTGGGGGCCAGTTTGTGCATTTCAGGGGAGGTGGGTGGCAGGGTGGTGGGGATACACCATCCCACAGGCTTTGACCCCGCTGGGTCTAGTTGTTTTTGTTATTATTTTATTTTCCAGCCCTGGAGACCAAACCCAGGGACCCCAACACCCTCAGCAAAAGCTTTACTACTGAGCCATACCCCAACCCCACTTAGCCCAAGGTGTGGCTGACTCGTTCCTTCCCCCAGCAGAATACCCTGGTCATAAAGGCCAAGCAGCCCTTATTCAAAATGTTCGGGATGGCAGCCTAGTGAGCAACTCACTAAGGAGGCTGAAGCAGGAAGACTGCTGTGAGTTCAAGGCCACAAGAGCTACATAGTGAGTTCAGGAGCAGCTTGAACTACAGAATGAGACCCTGTCTCAAAAACAAAAACCCTAACCACTACCCACCCCCCCCCCAAAAAAAAAGTGTGAGACCTGAAAAGCGTCAAAATAATTTTGGGGGGCTTCAGAAAAATTGCACATTTCCTATGAGAAACCTGGGGCGCGAGACCTAAGTTTAAACACATTTGAGGCATGTTTCACACACAGCCCAAAGTAAGTTTATGCGAACTTTTTGGTGCCCGGCATTTTGGCGGTGACCCTTCACCAAAAGTCAGCTGTGGAATTTTCCACTCGCAGAGGTATGCCATGCCGTGCTCAGAAATCTGGAATCGCAGCATTTCCGATCTCAGGTTTGCGGACTGGAGATACTCACGAGCTGAGGCCTGAGCCCCCTGCTCTTCCTCTTCTCGGGTCTTCCTGACCCTCGGCCCCTCAGGCGCTGGCGCAGTCGGTGGGAGCCACGTGCAGGCGCCACACAGCCGCCCTGTCTAAACCCAAAACGTCCCCCCAAGCCTCAAGGGCTCGGAGAGCGCCTGGATCGCAGGCACTGCACTCAGGGGTGGACGCGAGGATGCTGCCCTTCTGTTAGGGGGCGGCGGGGAGGCGGCCACCGCAGGAAGCTCCTCCCCAACCCCGAGTCGTCCAGCCCTCTCCGCCCCCTGCCTGCCGCCCACCAACAGGATCGGACTGAGACCTCCAAAACCGTGAATGGAAAGGTCCCTCCCCTCCTTTTCACCGCAGGTGTTGGGGCCCTGGCCAAGACACAGATCATCTGAGCGCGCCCACAGCACACCTCATCACCCTGGGGGGGGGGGGGGGGGGGCAGCTGTGAGGACGGCTTTAACCCCCACGGATGTAGAGCAGGAGAGCCAACTGCATGGGGCAGGCTTGCCGCCACAGCCCTGGGACGACTCCCGTGGCCGCCTGTGGCATGCTCCACGGAGGATGAGCCGCTGGCCCTGGGGAAGGGGGCTGCCAGTGTGCCTGAGCGTCTCCCTAAATGGAAACTTCCCTGATAGAGAAGGGTCTTACCCAGCCTGGAGTCCCCTCAAATCCCCTGCTTAGAGGTCCGTGTAACAGTCTGGGTGTCCTGGGCGTTTTTTTTTTTTTTTTTTTTTAATCTGGGATTAACCCCAGAAACCCAGAGCCTTTTCCCTGAGCCCTGTCCCCAGTATCCCCAGCCCTTTCTTTCTTTCCTTCTTTCTTTCTTTCTTGACAAGGCCTCAAGAAATCTCTAAGTTGCCAAGCTGAACTCAAACTTGCAATCCTCCTGCCTCAGCCTCCCAGAGTGCTGGGATTACAGGCCCGAACCTCAAGGCCCGACGGGTTTTCTCTTTCTGTGTGTGTACTGTAAGGCACATTATCCCCAAGAACCTGCTCCGTTCCCGTGTCCTCTGTCTGAAGGGCCCAGGAGACTGCTGGGGGCTCCGCCAGGTTCTCCAGTGTTCACTCTTCCTGAAGCCTCGCTCCATACCTAACCCCAGTGGGGCTGGACACCCATGGGGAGCCATGAAAGGTCACCGCGTGCCCCCTAGGGGTCGGTACCATGAGGCCGACACATATCACAGGATTTCTGCTCTGGAGGGCTCCACGGTGGCAACTCTCACGCCTGCCCCCCCCACTTCTCTCCCGCCAGGGCCCTGGGACCTGCCCATGCTCTTTGTCCCTCATTGAGCATCAGTACTTTGGGGCCCACGTCAGAGACCTGGGAACCCACTTTGACTTTAACCAAACCATGGGTATTTATTTATCCTGTCAATTCTCTTCAGTGTTCAATCTTAGCACTCTGGAGGCTGAGGCAGGAGGATTGCCATGAGTTCCAGGCTAGCCTGGGCTGTGTAGTGACATTAGGACCAGACTGGACTACAGATCGAGACCCTGTCTTGAAAAAAGATAGATAGATAGATAGATAGATAGATAGATAGATAGATAGATAGATAGAGACAGATAATTGCCACATGTGAGAAGAGGTCTCCCAGGCTCCCCATCTCGGGACCTCTGCACCCCAGCGGCCCCACTGTCTGTGAAGTCCTGGGGCTCTGTGGGCCCCTCCCCCCAGCATTCCCTCCCCTTGTGACCCTCCAGCCCCAGCCTGGGTACCAAGGCGGCTCCCACTGCTCTCCCCTGCCCAGGGGCGTCCCATCTGTCCTGCACAGACTGCCCTGCCCGGTGCACAAAACCCGATTGGCCAGACCCAAACCCAATCCTCCTCAGAGGTGCCTGGCTCCTTGGGGAACAAGAGACCATACCTGGTGGCCCTCTCTCTTCCCCGGCTTCCAGACCCCTCCCTGAACATGTGGCACTCCGTTTCAAAAATACCTCCTGCTAGCTAGGCCAGGGCTCTGAGGCTGAGAATCCCATGTTCCAACCCAGCCTGGGCATCGGTAACTTAGTGAGACTCTGTCCCAAAGTCAAAGGCAAAAAACTGGGCTGGGGATGTAGCTCAACCCCCAGTACCATGCAAGATGAAGAAAGAAAGAAAGAAAGAAAGAAAGAAAGAAAGAAAGAAAGAAAGAAAGAAAGAAAGAAAAGAAAAGAAAAGAAAAGAAAAGAAAAGAAAAGAAAAGAAAAGAAAAGAGTGGGTCAAGTTTCTGAGATATATACCCTACTTATTTTTCAGGGCTGGTGACTTAAACTCCAGGTTTCACGCAGGCGATCACCCCAGCCCCTGCCCCTTGGAGGCTCCCAGCACCGGAAGGGGAGCCCCTTTCCCCAACACACCCACCACCATGGAGCCTGCCTGCGTGGGACTGAATCCGTGAGCCAGCACCAGCACCCTTCTTTAAGTTGAGGGTGCCAGGCGTTTATCCCAGCAAGAGGAAAGCTAATCACCTCGCTCCTCGGCCCGCGGTCCCGGGGATCGAACCCAGGGCCGTCGCGCTAATGTGGAGCTGCAGTCAGGCCATCACATTGAGCTACGGCCCCCGTTCTCCCTATGTTTTTATTTTGAGTCAGGATCTTGCTGAGTGACCCAGCGGGCTGCGACTGTGATCCTCCTGCCTCGGCCTCACAGAGTGCCAGGATTACAGGCCTGCACCGGCAAGTCTGGCCCGATACAATTCTTTAGCTGAAAAGCCTGGGTCAGGAGAGGGCAGGGCGGCTGCTGGAGAGGCCAGGGTCAGGCAGTAGGGACACAGCGGCTACCTTCTCCTGGCCACCTGCCTCAGAGGCGCCCGGCCTCTCAGGGCTCCCGCCAGGGCCTCCTGGAGGCAGATGCTTCCACCTAGCGCTCACATCCGTTGCTCCCCACAGGCACTGCCGGCCTGTGCGCTCAGCCCCGCTGCCTCAGCCTCCAGGTGCTGGGTCGCCGATGAGCCCACCGCGCGGCCCGCAATCCCCCTTCCCTTGCAGTGTGCGGAGGCGGCTCGTGCGCCGGTTCTCCTCCCTTCCGCCTGCTCACTCCCCGATCCGGCGCCACAGCCCTGGCGGCCCCGGACGGGGTGCTGGGAACACAGCTGGGGAGCTTGAGCACGGCCATCGCGGAGACCGCGCAGGCGGTGAGCCGGCCAGAGGAGTGCCGCCTGCCACTCCCGCCCCGCGCACCCCATGTTCCCTGCGAGGATGCCCCCACGCCCCGAAGTCGCCCGGGCGGGTCCTCTCCGAGGGGGAGCAACCCAGCTCCACGTTGGCTCTCTGGCGCCATCGTGTGTCCATTTCGTAAGCAGCCACCACGGATATTTGCCTGGAACCTCGTTGTGTATTTTGAAGTTCCAAAGTTTTGTTGCAGAAAATGTATTTTCTTCTGGAAGAAAACAGAGCCGGGTTCAGTGGCACAAGCCTGTAATCTCAGCACTGTGGGAGGCTGAGGTAGGAAGATCGCAAGTTCGAGCCCAAATTGGGCAATTTAGTAATTTAATGAGACCCTCTCGAATATATATATATATGAGCTGGGGATGTAGCTTAGTGTGAAAACCCAGGGAGGCTGCCAGTACCTTTAAATTAATAAATACCCTGCTGTCAAGATGGCTGTGGGCATAGCTCAGTGGCTAAAGCACTTGCCTAGCTAAGGGCAAGGCCTTGGGTTCCATTCCCCAGCACCACATAAACTGGGCATGATGGCAAACATGCATAATCTCAGAACTCAGAGGCTGAGGCAGGAGCAGTGCTGTGAGTTCAAGACCAGCCTGAGCTACATAGTGAGTCCAGAACCAGCCTGGCCTACAGAGTGTTACCCTGCCCCCACCCCCTCCAAAAAAAACACAACAACAACAAAACCTGCTGCTGTGCTGACTTAACAAATGCAGTACAAGTGGTCACAAGTTAAGTGATTCCAAGTGCAATTTTCTTGTTACTATCAAAGCAAAGCCACCTAAGTATGGTGGCACAGACCTGTAATCCCTGCTGCACCTTGGGAGGCTGAGGCAGGAGGACTGCAAATTACAGCCCAGCCTGGGCAATTTACCTATTTAGTAAAACCCTGTGGAGAGGGAAGCAGAAAACAGAAACATGGGGCCTGGGGAGGAAAAAGGGCTCTCCTTGGGGCCAACCAGAACATGAGGTAAAGCTAATTTTTATGTGGTGTCGGGAATTGAAGCCAGGGCCTTCTACATGCTGGACAAGCATTTTAACCATTGAGCCCTGTCCCCAGCTCCTTCTTCTTGTTTTTGAGACAGTGTCTCACTAAATTGCTAAGATGCCCAGGTTGGGCTTGAATTTGTAATCCTCCTGCCTCAGCCTCCTAGAGTGCTGGGACAAGAGGCTGTGCCACTAGGTCCAGCTAGGACTGCCTGAATAGATAGAGTACATCCAAATGATAGAATACAGTATATAAAAAGTTTGAGGAAGCTCTGTGACATGAAACAATTTCACTAAGAGAAAAGAAGTAATGTGCAGGGCTGCAGGAATAACACAGTGGTTAGAGTGCTTACCTAGCAAGCCCAAGGCCCTGAGTTCGATTCCCCAGTACCACATAAACAAGTCATGGTGGCGCACACCTGTAATCCCAGCACTCAGGATGCTGAGGCAAGAAGATTGTCATGAGTTCAAGTCCAGCCTGGGCTATATAGTGCGTTGAGGACCAGGTTGGTCTGCAGAACAAGACCCTACCTCAGGAAAACTAATGTGTGGAATAGTGAACATGGTATTAAATTCTTTTGTGCATATTATCTATTCTTTTGGGCATAAAGGAATACCAGTATCACCTTGGCATAAAAAAATACCTTTGGTTCAAGAGAGGAGGCAGGCAGACATGGGGCCACGAGCTGGCGGGAGAGCTTCCTCATATATTTTTTGAGGATTGGACCACTTATATGTATTGTTATATTATATCATTATATGTATTATTACTTATATGTATTATTATGTTATATTATTATATGTATTATTTACTTTAAAATGTTAACAAAGAATGCCTGGCATCGTGGCACATGTTCATGATCCCAGCACTCAGGAGGCTGAGACAGGAAGATTGCCATGTATCTGAGGCCAGCCTGGGCTCCATAGTGAGCTCAGGACCAGCCTGAGCTACAGAATGAGACCCTGTCTCAAAAATAAAAATAATAAAATAAAAATTTAACCAGAGACTTTTAAAAAGAAAAAAAGGAGCAAGACCTTGTAGAAGTCAGGTTACTTAAGGACTTTCAGGTTCCAAGGTGACAACTCAGTCCAATAACGAGATAGACTAATAATGTAGCAATCAGGACCGTAAAGAAGGGACATTCGAGCTGCTGATGGGTGCAAGGACAACGACCTGTGCACAGCCACCCTGCCGGGCCCTCTGCCTCCCCATACTGCTCCTGAGGCTCATTCGAAGCTAATCCTGCAGCACAGATAGCATCTGATAACACGCGTAACCTGGGCAACCGGCTTCTCTCATGGTTGCCCTGGCAACGGCGATGCTGCTACAGTGAGTTTCCCTTCCCTGACTCAGCCGGCTGTGGCAGCCCTTCTGCGCATGTAGTTGTTTCCATCAGTGATGCTGCAGATGAGCCTCAATGAGTGCGATTTCAATGGGCTGGAAGTGGAAGCTGGGCAATGACTCTGATGTCCATGTCCTCCTAAGCAGCCCAGCAAACCTGGACAACTGCGTGCCAGCCACTTGGAGACAGGGTGCCACTGCGCCATGGACATCAGCGCTGCCGCAAGGCCAGGAGCATGGCAAAGCAGTCAGAGTGCTCACCAAGCTAGGGCATGGCCCTGGCTTCCGTTCCCCATGAGGCTGGCTTGGTGGTGCAGGCCTGCAATCCCAGCCATGCCTGAGGCAGGAAAATTGCCTTGTATTTGAGGCCAGCCTAGGCCACACGGTGGGTTCAGAACCAGCCTGGACTACCAAGCAAGAGCCTATCTCAAAAAAACAAACAAAAGACTTTTCAAGTGAGATGTTTTTGTTCAGAAACTGGAGGGGCTGGGAGCATAGTTCAGTGATTAAAGTGCTTGTCTAGCATGCACAAGGCCCTGGGTTTGGCACCACATAATGCAGGCATGGTGGCACATGCCT
>PVKB01007731.1:0-28471 GCA_004027205.1 Ctenodactylus gundi
CAAGTTGGAACCTGGACTGGGCAACCTGGTGATTTAGCAAGACCCAGTCTCAAAATTAAAAAATAAGCAGGGCCAAGGATATAGCTCAGTGTGAAGTCCCTGGGTTCAATGCCTCCAATACCCAAAACAAAGAACCTTCCATAGAAAAACAACCTTTCTTTTTGCAAAACCCAGTGTTGTGAGGTCACCCTGTGAGTGTGCTATGCGGTGAGTGAGCCGGGGCCTGGGAACAGGAGTCTTCACTGTTCAGCTCTTACCTCGTGAGACATCACATCTTTAGTTGTGGGTGGAGAATCCCAACGTGCCATCTGCACCTCACACCCTCTTCCTTGGGCATGGGCATGTGGTCCTCCAGCCAGAGGCGCAGGTAGGTGAGGCCGCAGTCACAGTGCCAGGGATTCTGTGTCACATTTAGGACCTGCAGCTGGGGCAAGTGGTCGAAGGCACCCGGGGGCACAGTGTGCAGGCTGTTGTTGGCCAGTAGGAGGTGGCGTGTCGGGGCAGGCAGAGCGGGCAGGGCTGTGAGTCTGTGGCCCTGGCAATCCACTCTCAGCCCCATGGTCTCCAGGGCCTGGCAGGTGCATGGAGCCGGGAAGTCCTGGATGGCCTGTGCCACGGCCGAGAGCAGGAACAGGAGGCCCCAGGTGGGCATTGCGGGCCAGGCTGTGGGTAGAGTAGCCGTGAGGGGTTTTGGCCGTCCACTCCCAGCCCTAGTGACCTGTGGCCTGCGAGGAGGGTGCTGACCTCCCTCTTGGCCCTCAGCTTTCTCCTTTGAGGAACGGGCTGATGGCTGGAGCAGGTGGCAGGCACCCAGCTCAGGTCCGGCTAATCCTGGCCAGTGAGGGGCCTGGGTGGGGGTATGTTCTTGGGATGGGACCTCTGGGTCCTGCTCAGGGGAAGGGGACAGGTGACTGCTCAGCAGCCCCAGTTCTGGCCAGCAGTCCCCAGAGAGTGGCCAGGGCCTCCCAGGCCGCACCCAGCCCTATACCTGAGCTTGGACTCTGGGCCATGGAGCGCCCCCACTGCAGGTTACCCGCTCTGATGGCTTGCCCGCAGCCTGAGCACTGAGCGGACGCTGCCGTGGAGACCAGCGCAGAGCACGGCCGTGGGGCTGGGAGCAGGAGGGAGGCCCGGGCCCTGCGGGCCAGCTGCTCATCTGTGTTGGGAAATTGAGGACCAGAGAGAGAGTAGCAGGCCTGGGGTCACCCAGCAGCCTGTGTCCAGACCTGCTCCCCTCCCTTCTCTCCAGGCTGTGGGGTGGGGTTCTTCTCACGCCCAGCTCGCACCCTCCCCACGCCTCAGAGAACATTCATGGACTCCAGTAAGGGCACTTGGCTCAGCCTAGGAGCTGGTTCCCCGCCACGGCTGTAGAGGGAGACCTGAGGAAGGTCCGGGTGGCCTCCTGCTCTGACAGCCTGCGCGGTGGCCGCCGTGGCGGAGGCCTCTTACTGGAATCAGCCTTCGTGGGCTGCAGGGTCCGCTGGGGCTGCAGCGCGGCACTGGGGGAAGGGAGGCTGATGGCTGCTGTGGAGGGAGGAAGGAAATGATGAAAATAGCCCGCTTATCCGTGGCCGAGGCCTATCTCCCGCGGCAGGAGGCCTGTACCGGGCCTTGGCACACAACCGCAGGATGACGTGTGCAGGGAAGCATGCATGGGCTTCAGTGTCACATCCGTGGGAGACGCCAGATAGCCCCAACCCGGTCCCACAGGTGCCCAAGGCTTCCGGGAGGAGACCCCTGTGAGACAGGACTCTGCTGCTGTTCCACCAAATGTCGCTTTTCCTCATCTGCACAGTGGGAGCGATGATGCCCTTTGCGCCCTACGGGGAGCCTAGGGAGCTCCCGCAGCAGAGTCTCTTGGGAAAGAGACGGTTTTCTTGTCTTGTGTTAGCAGTCCTGGGGGCAGAACCCGGGGCCTTCGACTAAGCTACATATGGGCCTTTTGTTCGTTTTATTTTGAGATAGTATCTTCTCCTGCCTCAGCCTCCCAGAGGTGAGTTCACAGGCCTGTACCACCACACGTGGCTGAGGTGACCATTTTTAATTCCCCTTGGTGCCCCTACAGGTCGAGGGCAGTGTTGCCTCCGGCTCCCCTGGCACCTGTGGCATCTCTTGCCTCCTGATCCTTTAGAGCCCCTGTCCGACCTGGTGCTTACCTGCAGCCCGAGACCGTTGTTTCACGTTGGCCTCTGTGGCGACTTTCTATTTAGGGGTGACATCATGTTCTATCAATGTTGGTGACATGACATTCCCTTTATAAGATAAATTTATCTTTAATATAATTATGTTGTTAGTGTTACAAGATACCAGTGAAAATTAAGCCTAACAGCTGGGCCAGTGGTGCGCACCTTGTCAGTGAGTACTCTGGGAGGCTGAGGCGGGAGGATTGCAAGGCTGAGCCCAGTCTCGGCAACTTAGTGATTTACTGAGACCCTGTCTCAAACACAGCCTAAGAAAGGGGTGGGGATGTCGCTCAGTACAGAGGCCCTGGGTTCATTCCCTAGTACTAAAAAAAAATAAGCCCAACAGTAAAATGTCATAGTTGTATTGTAAAATTAAACATTAATGTCTCCATGTTACGATGAGTCATAAAGACTTCACCCTTAGAAACTGCTAACCACGGCAGTGAATGGCTTGTGGCGAGGGGAGAATTGGTGCATGCTGAGGGCTCGTGGCCGCTGAGGTCTGGGACGTGCTGGGGTGCAGCTCTCCTTGGGGTCATGAGGTGGGGGGTCACAAGCACAGGAATAAGCAGATTCCTCAGCCAGCCGAGCCCGTGTTGGGGCTGCTGAGGACCCCTCTTCAGCATCTGCTACTGCCTGAACCTCTGTGAAGCCCAGCAGCCTTTTGTCAGAACCTGAGGCCACTGCTTCATTTCCACTGTATTCACTGCTGCGGCCATGCACAGGCCACTGAGGAGAGGACAGGGACTCGGGGGCCAAACCCGTAGTTACGGCAGGTGTGGGCCAAGGCCGTTGGGCTCAGGAAAAGGGTCCTGACCTTTGGTGGTGTTCAGAGGGTTCAGGGCTGGAGAGGAGGGTGGAGGCTGAAGAAGCAACTGCCATGTGAGCCCCTGGGGCCTAGTTCACCAGGGTCAGGTCTTATCCCTCCGGGAAAGAGGGACCAGGATGCTCCGCAACTCACTTGTAGTCTTCACAGCAGGGTTCCAAAACCCAAAGTGACAGTAGCCAGGGAAGAAGAACCAGGGCAAAGGCCAGGAACACTTGAGACCCACAGGAGTATACCCTGGGCCTAAACAGCATGGGGCTGTTCTTACTCCACAGTTGCACCCCTTCTGCCTGGCCTTGGTCCTCCCACGCAGCCGGCCAGGCCTCTTAGGGAGCCGGCGTCTCCCAGCCCACAGTGGGCACAACACCCTCCCGGCCTCTGCCACACAGTGCTCTCAGGGAAGGAGTGAGGCAGGCGCAGAGCTCGTAGCTCAGCTCCAGCTGCACAGAACCAGCCTCCCTGCCTACTGGGATGTGGCTCAGAGATTGGCGTGGAATACCTTATCTGGTCCCCTGAGGTCAGCCCTGCTTGTTCCTGTGGGGTTATGTACTGGTGTCTGGGTAAGAACTCTGGGTAAGACTGCAGTCTGGACCCCACAGAGGCTTCAGTCTCCCCAGGCCTTTCCTCATCTGTGAGGAGTCCCTGGCTCCTCCCAGCCCCTTGTCCTTCTCACCTTCAGGGCATGGGGTCCCTCCTCCAGAGGTGCGGCAGGGTCTCCGGGCGGTGGCATCCTGCATCCCCAGCCTGGGCTCCTCACCATGCTCTCTCCCACATGGGCCTCTGAGATCATCTTGTCGTGTTTAGTATGTAAAACTTAAGGCAGCAAAAAGCTGCATACATAAGTGTTATGGTTTTGATCTGGGACATTTCCCAAAAGACTTGGGTATTTGAGTGCTGTGGGGTACCAAAGGAACCATGTGCTGTTGGGAGGTGGGACCTGCCTGGAATGGGTGGATGCTTGACCTGGGGGAATGGTGTCAACCTCTTGAGGGTTTCTGGGTGCAGAGCCTTCTGGTGTGTGTTATTGACTTGTGGGCAGCAAGTTAGGGAGAAGCACTGGCTCCCAATGTTGGGGGTCTAAATAAAGCCCAAAGTAAATAAAGGAAGAAGAAACATGGCTACAGTCCTTCCTGGGAAAGCTCTGGCCTTAGACTTAGCTCTCCTACATGACTGGCCCTCTCTCACTTGGCCTGTGTCTGCAGTGCCATGTGCAGCTCTCTGGCCTCTGCCTGTGCCTCCACCCTCGCTGGCTGCCTGTGAACAGATTGACTGTGAGACCTTCTGATACTGTGAACTAAAATATGTCTTTTCTCCTGTAAGTTGTGACAGGTATTCTGTCCCAGCAACGAAGAAGTAACTAAGACAATATGAAATCATTTTTATGCAGAGAAACTAGAATGTTCATATGAGCAGGAAAATAAAAATTCAGTTCCTCCACCCCAACATTAAACAAGGCAACTTTCTGGGGGCTGAGGCTATGGGTTGGGATGGCCCCGGGTTCCACCTCCAGCACAGAAAAATATAAAATAAAAAATAAGACTACCTTTCCCTCCATTTTTCTTTCCCTTCATTTTTTTCTTGCCCAGAGAGAATCGGCCGGGGGGGCGGGGGGTGAGGTCCTTTCCTGGAACCTCCTTTTTGCACCAGTGAATAAACCCACATCCACGTTGCTGTCATTGATGCAGGACTGGTGCCCTCGGCACACATGGGCCTGCTGTTAAGGAATCTCCTTTCCTTGGTCCTACAGGCCTTCATGGGGACAGGTGCTAGAGGGAGGGAGCTGCTTGTTTGCAAGAGACAAGGGGGCTTCTCTTTCAGGGGCTGAGCTGGTTTTCTATACTTTTTGTTGTAGGGAAATCGAGACACCCGCTGTTCCTGGCCCTTCAGGCTCCATGCTCAGTCTCTTTCTCTCTCTTTGTTCCTTCAGCCTGTAAATATGTTTACGGCTTCTATTTTTTCCTGCAAAAAATCACATGTGCCTGTGTTCTGGACACGACAGCCCTTGGCCGGGCCCTGCTCCTTGTGGGCACCAAGTCCTTCCCTTTGTTTCTCGGCGTCAAGCCCAGCTGAACCCACTTGCCTCCTGTCTCTGATTTCAGCCCAGACCTAGGCATTCTGTCCTCCTGGGTGTTCCTGTCCATGTCTAGAGGATTCTCACACTGTGGCCTGAGCTAGATGGTCTCCTTCCCTATCCCTCCGTATTGATGTCAGAGATAGGTTCCGGTACCTACCTGCCCTCCCAAACAGTGACCAGGGTGTCATTCCAGATCTTTCCTGTCACCAAGGTGTGCCACCTTCCTTTCGTCTGCATAGCCCTGGCCCATGTCCCCCTCGTGCTCTTTGGTCCCTCTCTGTCCCCCTTGGCTGACCTGGCCTTTCTCCTCACTCAAGACTCCTACTCTCTATCAACCGCCAGCTTCATCCCCCACCTTCTCCAAATTTACATGGAAGCCTGCTCTCCCCAAGGGCCCATCCCCTTGCTCCTTAGTGCTTAGTGTTACTTTTTCTTTTTGAGGCAGCATCTCGCTCTATAGGCCAGCCTCATCCTGAACTCACTATGTATGTAGCCAGGGCTGGCCTTGTGTTCATAGCAATCCTGCTTCAGCCTCCCCAGGGATGGGATACAGGCATGTGCCCTCACACCTGACTTATGTGGTGTTGGGGAATTGAACTCAGGGCCTTGTGCTTTCTAGACAAGCTCTTTAACCATTGTGCTATTCCTTTAGCCCTAGTTACTTTTGTGCAATTTTTCTTCCTTACCCTAAACCCCCGGGGTTTCAAGAAATACAGTTAGATACACATAACAAATCTTAACCACATTTTGTTCCCCAGCCGAGTCTGAGAACCTCTCCTTCAGCCCATGTCTGAACAGGCCAGAGAACCTTCTCACTTTTCTTTTATCCCTCACACTGTCCAGGTCCCATAGCTAACTCTGGGATGGTCACTGCCCCATTGTCCACTCTCCCCTTTTTTAGGTGTACACAGAGCCTCCTAGTAGACGATTACAATTCCCAGAATCCTTTGCCTTTAGACATGTCAAGTGACGAAGTGTGGACCAATGGGAAAAGAGGAAGAAGTGACATAGACCTCTTGGTTGGCTTGTAGAGAGAAGAGCCACATTCTGGTTCCTTTTTCCAGCTGCCCAGGAGGGACGTCATCTTGAACTGAGGATAGATGAATTAAAAGAAGGAACCTGGGTGCTGAGATGGTTTTGGAACTCCCGTTCACACCCTAGCTTGCCTCTCTGCACTCTTCCTCTCAGAGAGGAAAATGTTTTATTTAAGCATGTCTTGTCAGGTCTCCTTGTTAGAGCAAGTAGTTACATGTAGCCCCACCACCAAGCCCATCTGTCTGCCACTAGCTGCCTTCCCACCTGCTGCTGCTTGAGATCCTACTGCTGTCTGGAGCTGGGTGGACAGAAGGCTCAGAACTCCAGGAATGGCTCCCAGGATTCTATAGCCCAACCCAGAAATCTGTGGAAGAGATGCCTCAACCCCAGTGTGCTGTGGTGGGTTTTACAGCATAGATGACTTTAAAAATATGAAACTTTTTGGGAGGGCCAGATCTAATTAAGGGGGCCCTTAAGCATGGAGGTTTCTGTTGCTGGTGGGGAGAGGTCAGAAGCACAGAAAGGGATGATGTCCCAGGTGTCGTAGCTGACGTAAAGATCGCTTGGAACTGAATCTGCCACCAGCCTGGGTGAATTAGCAAGTGGATGTCTCCACAGCCTTTGAAGGAGTCCAGCCCTGTAACACCTTGGTTGTTGTCTTGGGAGACAGGCCCACAACCCAGAGGGATCATGTGGTGCCTGGACTTCTGGTCCATGGACAGGGTAAGCAAATGAATAGTGTAAACTTAAGCCTCTAAATTGGGAGTAATTTGTTACAGCAGCAGCAGGATCCGGTACAAAGGCCCAGGGGCTCTTGAGCTCTGGATCCTGTTCTCTCCCACCGTCTTAGAGTGTCACTGCTGTACCGTTTCTCTGCCCCTACTGGCTCAATCCCATCAGGTGGAACAGCCTGGCCCATGGCCCTCTTGAAAACACACTCTCTTAATCCCACCCCACCCCCTCCTCTTACCGTCTGATTTTTATGTGTTTCTCTTCACAAAACTCCTCTGCAGAATCGTCTCACCTTGGGTTGGGGGCATAGCTTAGTGGTTAGAGCCTGCCTACATTGTATACGTGGATCAAATTACCACGAGGCACTTCATAAACCATAAAAATAGGCCTCGATAAACACAAATTTTAGGAAAGAAGGAAAAAAATGTACACCTACAATTCCAGCACTTGGGAGGCTGAAGCAGGAGGATGGTAAGTTCAGTTCTGGACTGGACGATAGAGGGAGACTACAGAAGAATGAAGAAAGGGGCCAAGCCACAGAGGACCTCATAGGTCACGGGAGGTGCTGGGTTTATTCTGGCTGTAGGAGGAAGCAGAGAGAGCAGGGCCGTAGCCACAGCAGTTGCTAAGTGTTGGATGTATTTTGGTGGATGAGGTGACAGGAAGTGCAGTTGTGCTGGATAGGAAGGAGAATTTTTTTAGATAAGGTTTTTCTCTCTATAGTTCAGTCTGGTCCTAAACTCCCTATATAGCCCAGACTGCCTTCAAATTCTTGGCAAACCTGCCTCAGCCTCCTGAATGCTGCAGTTACAGACATGTGCCACTGCACCTGGATAATTTTATGTGGTGCTGGGGAATCAAACCTAGGGCCTTGTGTGTGCTGGGAAATTGCTTTAACCATTGAGCTTTACTCGTAGCCCCACCCTTTAGTATTTTGAAGTATGTTCTGTCTAATCCTAATTTGTTGGAATTTTTGGACATGAAGGGGTGTTGAGTCCTATTCAGTACTTTTTCTGCATCTATGATAGATGATTGCATGGTTTTTCTTCTTCATTGTGTTGGTGTACTGTGTCGCCTTTACTGATGTGCATGTATTGAGCCATCCTTGCGTCCCTGGGATGAATTCCACATGATCCCAGTGGATGATCTTTTTGACATCCTGTTGAATTGGATTTGATAGTATTTTAAAGAAAATTTTTATTTTCCCTCAGGTTAGGTTAGGTGTTCATACACTAGTGTCTCTTTATTATAGGCCACGTTCTAGAATGGGATGGGGTATAACTCAGTGGTAGAGCACTTGCCCAGCATATATCAGGCCCTGCGCAGTCCTGTGTCCCATATGGAAGCTGGGATGTGGGACCCGTAGGAAGAGGGGTGAGGATGTGCCTCTGGAAGGTTTAGCACCCTCTCTGTCTTCCCCTTCTCTCACTGATTCCTGGTGGCCGTGCCTTCCACCATGCCATTTCTGCGTTGCAGCAAGCCAAGTATGGACTAAACCGCGAGGCAAAGCAAACCTCTTCTCTAAGCTGTGGGTGCTGAGTGTTTTGTCCTGTTGGGAGAAAAGCAGATAGTACAGGGTGTCCTGGAGGCTGGTTGCAGGCCTCTTTGCAGCCGTATGCTCATGGGAGGAAGAGGACGGTGCAGGGGTGAGGAGGGGATTCTGGGACCCCCATGGGAGAGATTCTGAGATGCGCTGGGCGGGAAAGTGGGCCCTCTGCTCAGAGGCATAGCCTAATCCAACAGCTGCAGGGCTGCAGAGTGAACGCTGGTGGTGGGAATGCAAGGTCTGTGAGGAGGAGCCAGGGAGGTCTGAGAACGTGACAGTGTGAGGCCGTGCGTCAGGGTGATGCTGGTGGTCAGGCCGGCCGCATACTGTGACAGTGGTCAGAATGATCAGAGGCTGGCCAGGGGCAGTCACACTCATCACAGGGTGGTCATGTTCATCACAGAGTTTGGTCCAATGGCAGTCAGGCTGATGGTGGGGGCTGGTCTCATGGTGGTCAGGCTGGGACCAGGATGACGTCAGCAGGGGATAAGGAGGGGATTGTTGAGTGCAGCAGCTGCAGAGGCTGGTGCCACAGGCTGTGTCTGTAGAAGTTCGCAGCCAGCCAGGGCTTGGTGCAGGGCATCCAGCATGGCTGCAGGGCCGGGTCTCCCCTCTGGAGGGGGAACAGATGCCAGAGGGAAGGTCAGGTGCCCACTCTATCCCACAGACCTCCTCCACAGACCTGCTTAACCCCATGTCGCATATGCTGCCAGCCTACCCCTCTTGTCCCTCTTCCTCAAAGGACCCTGAGAGGGGCTTCTGAGAGGGACTTCTAGTGCCTGTTTCCCGGTTTCCTCCCAGAGGCAGTGGCCACTCAGGGCACACTGGGCATCCCTGAGCCCTCTGCAGCAGTGCCTGGAGGCCTGGCAAGCACAGGCTCACACCATCGGTCACATGCCAGCCTGTGAGGCCCTTCAAGGCGGCCCAGCTGTGTCCCCTTGCTGTATGGGTCACAGGCTAGCACTGATGACACTCTGCTGCCTTGGCCTTGGTCTGGGCAACAGGGCCCATGTAACTTTATGCTTAAGGAGATGCCCAAAGGCCTCAGGCATGGCCAGTACTTGATGGCCTGTGCCTTAGTCTTTCCATCTGTGCTACAGTGCTTCTGACTCCATTCTGACTGGGCTGTTGTAAGGACCAGGGGCTTAAAGGCACTGGAGTGCCTCACAGGGCCTGGCCCACAGTCAGCCAGGGAGGAGGCATACTGGCACCCATTCAGCCCTTCAGTGACTACAACCACACCGGCTTCTCCTTGTCATGTCTGCCTGCGGCTTCTGCGTCTCTGCTCATCTTCAGTGGCACTTTTGGCTTGGCAGACTGTCCCCCTGGAGGGGCTTAGGGCAGGAACCATGTGACTGTCTTACAGACGAGCTGTTCTGGGTAAAGCCATTCTGCTTGTCAGGACGACTGCCCCCACCACCGTCCAGGCCGCATGCTCCTACCCTGTGCCGGGTCCCCACAGGTGTCCAGCGTGCTCAGCACAATCTTCCCCAGGGCTTTTTCCGATATGTCCTTAAAAAGAAATGGCAACAGGGTTGGCTTAGACCATGACTGCTGTGAACTCACTCAGCAGCCAGGACCTGGTAGCCTGTGAGGACTTCTGTGCAGCTAGGGACCAATAACGTACCCCTTCCCATGTCACCCTTCCTTAGTTCCCCCACCCCGGGCTCCTTGCGACTCTCGGGGCTTGGGTGAGTGGGTTCAGGGCCAGTTCCTTCTGCAGATATCCTGTGCAGGATGCACAGCTGTGTGGCCCAGCAGGCCTTCGGGAAAATCAGGACTGAGGGAGAGGGACTGAGCTCACGTGATTCTTGCAACCACCTATCTCCTTGTGCCCATTTTAACCAATGAATAAAAAAGCCCTGCTGAGAAAGAATGAGAAGTCTGTCCAAAGCCACCAGGTGAGGGCAGAGTGGCATGGCGTGCAGCCTGGGGCCCAGTCGGCAACAGTGAATTTCGCTGTTGGCGGGCTGGCTGGGATATGGGCCAGACCTCAACACCAGTGCCCAGGCAGCCTGATACCCTGAGAAGTAGCCTGTCTGAGCTCCACAGCCCCGGCTTTGCCTTGTACCCCTGCTTCCTACTAGCTGTGATCCAGGGGAAGTTAACTCAGCTCCTACATTTTTTTTCTCTTTAAAATGGTTTACCTAGAGTGTCTGTTGCTCTGATTAGTCATCAGCCACCTGGCCAACGAGTTACAGTCATTTGCCTCAGGCGTGCAAGGAGTTGGGTGAAACCCCCATATCTTATCTGCTTAGAAGAGACCCCCTACGTGGGCTGGGGCGTAGCTCAGTGGTTAAAGTGCTCACCCAGCAAGTGCAAGGCCCTGGGTTTGATTCCCCAGCACCACATAAATTGGGCATGGTAGTGCATGCCAGGCTGAGGCAGGAGGATTGCTATGAGTTCAAGGCCAGCTGTGGGCTACATAGTGAGTTCAGAACCAGCCTGGACTAGAGAAGTGGGGGAGCCTGGACTTTAGAAGAGGGGGGTCCCTGTCTCCAAAAAGCACTAAATGCTGCCACACCGCCTGGCCACTGCATCTCTTCAGGTGCTGCGGGATTTGCCTTGCTGGTGTTTTCTTGAACCCGTGTGCAGCTGGGTTTGCATCTGGTGTTAGCTTACTGCTTTCCTTTCCCATACGGATCCTCTTCCGGTTCTTACAAGTGACGTTATACTCAGCCTGAGGATGCCCTCCTTTTCCTAGTTGGCTGAGCCCCTATTCTGCATCTGGAAGGTGGGTGACCCCTGGCAGTGGCAACCAGGAGCCCAAGGCCAGGGCCCTGAGCCGTGGGTCCACCCTCCCTCAGGGCACCTGCCTCCCCGCCGCCACCTGGAGCCTACCCGATCACGCAGCCTCTGCAGCAGCCGCAGCACATCCACCAGCTTCTCCTCCAGCAGCGATAGCCGTACTCGCTCCGTCTCCACCATCTGCAGCTCCTGCCTCAAGTGCTCCAAGAGCTCATTCTCAGCCTTGGGCTGCTGCAGCACTGCCTGGAGACAGAGGGACTCTGCACTCGCCCCTCGGCCCCCACACCAGCACCCACCCCACAAGGCCCCCAGCCCGCCTCCCTCGCAGTCGTCACCCCACCTGGATCTCCTCAGCCAGCCAGTGGCTAGGCAGACAAATCCCTGTCACTTTCTAGGGTTAGTGCTGAGGCCCAGATGGGTTTGGTGCCCAAAGTAGCACAGCAAGTTGCACTGACGTGAGGGTTTGCTTGTTTCCTAATCTAAGGATTGTATTCTTCCCTACCTTTTCTACCTGTATGACATGTTTTAAATATAAATTTGTGCTGGTGGCAAGTTAATAGTGCTGTGCTGGTAGGCTAGTGGGCAGCAGGTGACCAGAGGAATGAACAGCTACCGATGGAGATAGCAGGAGCCACTGCTGGAAAGGACACTCTCCAGAGCTGGGCATGAGGTGCCCCCTCTGATTCCAGCGTTTTGGGAGTCTGAGGCAGGAGGATTGCAAGTTGAAGCCCAGCCTGGGCCAACTTAGTAACTTGGTGAGATCCTGTCTCAAATTTTAAAAAATGTTTTAAAAGGCTGAAGAAGCAGCTGAGGAGAGGACCCTAGGCTCAGTCTCTAGTACTGCAAACGAAACACGGCAATCTCCACTCCTTTCTCAGCGTAGGGCCCAAACAGAGGGGCTTGGTGGCACCTGCCCTTGGCTACCAACAGCTGATGCCATCAGGGTACGAGGGGCTTCACACCAGGGAGTTACCAGTGCCCAGCACCATTTCCTGCCACTGCTCCGGGCTCTGGGCAGGAGGACAGAAGGCTGAGTGCCTTCACCTATTGCAGGGGGCCTGGACTTGGGCTCGGCCATCTCAGCCTCCATGTCCTTGAAACTGCCTCAGGAACGAGGTGGTGGCTGTGCCCTTTGGGACAGTATGGCGCCCGTCTCCTCCTGGGTGGCCCCAGCCTGGCAGGTCATGTGCATGGCCACCCTTCCTCTGCCTTCAGGGCTGTGGCTTCCCTGAGGAGGGCCAGGTGGTGAGGTCAAGGCCTCTGGAAACTCTAACATGGAAAGCAGCAAGAACAGAAAAGCGACTCTGAACAGACCACACCAAACGACGCGGAAGCCCTGACCACTCAGTCACCACCTGCCTTTACCTGTCTGACTGTTCTGCCCGTTTCTCAGAGAAGGAAACCGAGCCACAGAAAAGCTGAGCAATTCTCCCAAGGTCCCAAAGGTAACAGAGGCAGGGGGAGAAGCCAGCCAGTCTGGCCAGCAGCACAGGCTCACCATGGCAGGCCAGGGATCAGGAGCTGCTGACTGTGGTGAACAAGGCCTCTCCCGAATCATGCTGCCCGTAACAACCACAAGAGGCCGCTGTTGTAGACTAAGTTCCTGGGCTGGGCCTCCGCAGAGCCAGTGAAAAGTAAAAATGGTGATTCTCCAACACCACATAAACTGGGCGTGGTGGTGCATGTTTATCATCTCAGTGCTTGGGAGGCTGAGGCAGGAGGTTTTCTGTGTGTTTGAGGCCAATCTGGACTACACAGTGAGATGAGGACCAGACTGGACTGCAGAGTGAGACCCTGTCTCAAAACCAAAACCAAAAGTAAAAATGGTGTCACTGGTGCCAGACTGAGTTGGGACCTTCTAAGGACCTAGGAGAGTTGGGTTGCCCAGACAGGACCAGTTCAGCTCCCTCTGCTTTAATCCTCACACACAAAACTGTAATCTCAAGTAACCAGATGCTAGCCAACCAGCCACGTGCCCATAAATCCGCCTCCCTGTCCCTACCTGACATGAAAAACAACTCTGTGCCCCTTTTCCCACTTCCTTCAGCCCATCCCTGTCTAGGAGACCAGTCCCCCACCCCTAACCATCATTGGGACTCACGTCGTAGCTTATGGCCAGGTGGTGCCAGCTCCAGAACCACACCTGAAGTTAGCAGAGAGCTTTATGTTGTCGTAACTTTACCTTTCAACAATTTCTGGGTCTTTGGGGATTACTCCAGGAGCAGTGTCCTCTGCCTCAGGGAGGTTCCTGGAGCTGGGGTGTGGCAGATCCCAGGCCCCTGAAGGGAGAGCAAGGTGCCCCCCCCCCCCCATGATCTTGGTGCAGACTGATGCGTGACCTCGGACCTGGCCAGTTCTTTGTGGCCAGGTTCCCCACAGGAGCTGCTTTTTTCTGCCTGGCATTGGATTTCACACTCTTAAGAGGCTGACTTGCCCCTCTGTGCTCCTCAACCCCCAGGGACCCTCCCAGTGGCCTCCAGAGGCCGGAGTGGGGTTCTGCCTGGGCGATTGGGGTACCTCGGGTTCCTGAGGCCCTGGTTTCCCAGCCATATTCTCACTCACACTGTGCCTTATACCATCTGCCTCATGAACACAAATGTTTTGGTTTTAATTTTTTTTTTTAGTGCTAGCATGAAACCCTGAACTTCCAGTGAGCTAGGCGGGTACTCTCCCCTGAGCCACAGTCCCAGGCCTCACGTGATTCACATGGGGTACATATCACCTGGTATGTGTACTGAAACTGTTATTTAACCAAAACTGTATCAGGCCACCCATGTCAGAAATATGGATGAATGGCACTGTGGTTAAAGTGCTCACCTTGCAAGCGCAAGGCCCTGAGTTCGATTCCCCAGCACCACATAAAGCTGGGTGTGGTGGCACATACCTGTAACCCCAGCACATAGGCTGAGGCAGGTGTATTGTCCTGAGTCCAAAACCAGTGTAGGCTACACCAGTGAGTTCAGAACCAGCCTGGGCTACAGAGAGAGAGAAACCCTGTCTCCAAAAAAATGGAGAAAAAAAAAAAAAACAAAAATAGCACAGCTTGGTGCAGTGGCAGCTGCCTGGAAGATGGGTTAATTGGGAAGCGGAGGCAGGAGAATCACACATTTGAGGCCAGCTTAGTGAACTTAGTGAAACTGTCTAACAATAAAGAGCTGACGGTGTAGCTAGCTCAGTGGCAGAACCCTGGCCTGGCATGTGTGAGGCCCCGGCTCAACCCCCAGTATGGTGGGGGCAATGAAGTACACATGTAGGACTTAAGATACATAAACATACAACAATCTTAAAACCACAGGTTGCAGAAGTGCCGTGAGCCAAAGCTCGGACAGGGCGTGGGTCACTAGCGTGGCACGCTGAGCTACGGGCACAGAAAAGTCAGCAGGGCCGGAAGGTGAGAGCTGGGGTCGCAAGGCCAGCCGGCTTCCTGCTGCTTCTGGAGGTGGCGTCCCCCTTCCTCTGCACACTGCCCCTCCGCCACTTGCTCTGACTCTGGTGGGCACGCCACCACGGACCTGCCTTCCTTCCACAGGGGTCGGGCCGGGGAAAGGCACTTGACTGGAATTGAGCCAATTGCAGTGCCCACTTGAAATTTCATGAATTGAGATCGGTTTTCCTGCCTCCGTTCTCACCTGGGCTATGGAACTGTAAGCTGTCCTTGGTCCTGCCTTCCCTTCCCTCACCCCTGGGAAAATGAGGCCAGAACCCAGAGAAACACAGAGGAGACAGGCAAAGACTGGCCCCGCGAGTCCCTGGATTCGGCTGTGCCTGAAGCTCACGCCATCCTGGTGCTTCTCAGCTCTGTGTTCTCATAACTGCCTGCATGGGGCGCAGGCTAATCTGAGAGGGATCCCTTCACCCACAACCAGTGATCTCTCCTGTACAGATGGGGTCACTGTCTGCAAATGGGGTAAGCAGCGCGGATCCCTAGGGAGCTGGTTGTGCCCTTGATCTTGGGTGCTGCTGACCTCCTCCACCAGCGTCCCCGGTTTCTTCTCGCTGTGGCCCTGGATCTGCAGCTGCTCCACCAGCCTGAGGAGGGCTCCCAGCTCCCCTGGGGCACAGGCCTGCTCAGCACCACCGCAGTGGCTGAAGTGAGACAGGACCTTCATGGCCATCTGGTTGTCACACCTGTGCAAAGGAGAGTAGCATGGCAGGCCGCCCCGAGGGCAGGTCTTGTCGCCCAGCCCCTCTCCTCCCAACACTGAAGACAGTCTGCAGCCCCCTGCTGCGTCACCTGCAAGATACACCGAGGGTCTTACTCCTGACCTCTCTGATGCCCCTCCCACCTGCCTCCACCTGCTGCACTCCAGCCTTGCCCCGGGGCCTCTGCACTTGCTCTTCACGACTTCCTAGAAAGCTCTTGCCCAGACATCTGCATCCCTCGTTCCCTTCCGTCTCTTCTCAGAGGTCAACTCTGTATCCCTGCTCCTCCCCTGCTGCCCCGCCCCCCACTCTCTCCCTCCCACCTTTTACACTGTACAACAGAGGATTCTGGAAGGGACAGGGTCCAGGACTGTCATGCTTTCCTGTTAAGTTCTCAGTGCCTCACATTGGGCCTGGCACATGGTAGGGCTCCAGAAGAGCTTGCCACAGGGTAGCAATGACTCCAGGAAAATCAAGGCACTTTACCATATAATAATAACACAAGAGCCAAGCATGGTGGGGCAGGCCTACAGTCTTAGCACTCCAGGGGCCGATGCAGGTGGATCGCAAATTTGAGCCCAACCTGGGCAACTTAGCAAGACCCTGTCTCAATAAAAAGGACCTGGGGATGCAACTCAGTGTGAAGGCCCTGGGCTCACTCCACAGAACCACCCAATAATAATGGTAACAATATTACCATATGAGCAGCAGTGCCTGCCTCCTGGGCTTTGCATACCTGTGACAAATTCTACTTTCTGATCTTGAGCCTTCAAAGGGCCTCTGCCGGACAGTGGGACTGCCCCATCTCCAAGATGAGAAGACTGAGGTTCAGAAAAGCCAAGCAACTTGCCTAAGGTGTCCCAGGAATCCTCGGCTGTCCTGGTTCACTTGTGGGGCTGTTTGCATGGAACAGGCCCTTAGTTGGATAAGGAAGTCCAGCCCAGAGCCAGGCCAGCACTGCAAGGAGCCACAGACTAGGAAGGGCCTGGGAGTGACAGGCGAGCTGAGTCCTCGAAGACTGATGCATGTTCCACAGTCCTTTGAGGACGTGGCCTCCAAGGGGCCAGCAGGGAATTCACCCTCTAAGTACAAGCCGTCACAGACTACAGCTGGGGCTCTGAGGTTCCTGGGTAACCTGTGACAGCCTTGGGCCCACTGCGGCAGGTTCCCAGCACCACTCCGCACATACCTGCTCCCACAGGCCTGGGCCGCCAGCGGTCGCTGTACCTCCTGCCACTTCTCGTCCTTGTCCTCGTCATCAGAGGCCGCTTGGCCCTCCACGGAGCGAAACAGCTGCTCATCCACTGCGGGAGAAGCACAGGATGCAAGGGCAGGGGACACACGTGGAAACCCCTCAAGGAACCGGGGGAGTGGGGGGGGACAAGCACCATCTCCCACATCCAGTGACAACCCCAGAGCCAGGTTCCCATGCAGTGACGCCCTGTCTGGTACTTTCTCCTCAGTGGGCCCGCCCAGGAGCAGAGCTGGCCTGACCCTCAGGTTTGACAGAAGGACTCAGGAAGGGACATCCTCATTTTCTTCTGTTTCCTAAGATGACACAAGCCAGGGTGTCCAGGGCTCGATGTGATTTAGGGCACCGTGACCTTGGAGGGAGGCCTGGGCTGTTTAGCAAGGATTAAGTCCACGGCTAGATGAGAAATCCCAGCCCAGGGCCAGGCCAGAGGGGCGCACAGAGTCTCAGACTGGGGAAGGGCCTGCGTGCGACAGGAGGGCTTTGGAGTATGTCTTGGGACCGCCGCCACACGGGCAACCGACAGTGGACGGGGCTACCTGCACCCATAAGCTGGGTCCTTGAAGACCAGACTGCACAGGGTCTTCAGCCCACATTTGAGGGCTGTGGAGGAAGGGCTGATCCACATGCGACTGTCCGGGATCCTCAGGTTGCTGGGGTCTTCTGCAGCCACTACATCCCCCTGTCTAGCATCACCCCCATCCACATGAGCAGCCCCAGGTTTCCTCTTCTGCCCCAGTCCCCTGCCTCACACCACAGGGGCCACAGCAACAGTGCAGGAAGGGCTGAGGACCAGGAGGGGCACCTGCTGGCAGTGATGCTGTGCAGGAGGACACCAGCCAGTTCCTGAGGGACACGGGGTCCCACTGCGGTTTCTGCCATGCTAAAGCCTGTGTAGGCTCTTTCGCAACATGAACCTATATTCCGTTTGAACTTTGGCCACTTTGGGTTGAATGATGTGACATTTGCAGGCACACAGCATCTGAGCTGATGCAGGTGACTTAAAAACAAATCCAGGGTGAGAGCTTTCTGTCCCCTATGTGGGAGGCCGGGGGTGGGTGGGAGGGGTGTGTTTTTATTTATTTGTTTTGAGACAGGGTCTTGCTCTGTAGTCTAGGCTGGCCCTGAATACACATCCATCTTCCTACCTCATGGGTGTGTATGTTTTTAAAGGTCTTCTAGCACCCATGGCCACCTGGTGGATTTGGGGACCTTATGCTGAGAGGGCATGACTCTGGACACCAGTCAGGCTTTCCCAGCTCGGGGTGCCTGGGGCTCTTCAGGCCAGGGTCGGTACAGAGTCCTCTGGTAGAATGCTCGCCTTGTATGTGAGAGGGTCATTCCCCAGCCTTGGACCCACCCCTGTGCGCACAAACGTGTCCCAGACCAAGCAGATCCCAGTCGAGATGATTTTATCAGGGCTTTTGGTTAGGAGTGTTTCTAATATTGATGACTTGTTTCTGATTCTGGGAATTTCCTGATGAGGCAGGCACTCGTGCATGTGCGTGACAAACGCTCATCCTTAACACTGTCATGGTAGGTGAGGGGTTCTGAGGGCGGTACAAGTGATGGAGACAGCACCAGCCAGGGCTGAGCCAGGCAGGCACCTCCCATGCCTTCATGCCTGCCCGTTGACAGGGGGTCCGGGCCAGAGGCTCGTGGGCGGGGCAGCCAGCCTGCGTGGCCAGGGGAGCAGGGTCCTGCTGAGGGTAGAGGGCAGCATACACTGACAGCCCAGGAACAGGGAGGAGGCCCAGACACGCGCACCCGCACGGTGTGCTCTCTCGGTCGTGCAGGTTCAAACCTTCATCCGAGGCTCTGCTCCCCCAGCTGCCTTCTGACTGCCAGGCTTTCTCTGCAGCAGCGTCCAGGTCTCGGGCCTCGCGGTCTTCAAGGTTACCGCTCTGGTTTCCTGGCTCTGGGCTGGCTCTTGTAGGGGTTGGGAGCTGGGCGTCCACGGACCTGTGAACACAGGGAGAGATGGACACAGAGGGTGAGGAGGAGAGAGCACCACATGGACGCGTATTGTGCCTCTCCTCACTCTGCACACAGAGGCTGACAGCAGTCACTGTCCTGAAGGCAACCTCAGCCTCCCCCGGTCCAGGAGGAAGTGTCAGATAGTCACACTGCTAGTTTCCCTTGTGGCCAGGGCATGGACATGTTATCCATCTCAGCGAGTGGAACTCGAGTCAATCCTCAGAACATGCACTGGGACAGAGCTCCATCCTATAAAAAGAGTCCTGGGAAAGAAAACGCCCCCTCCTTTATGCCTCTGGACATCGGCAGCCGAGGGTGTGATGTGTGGATCTCCAGCATCCATCCTGTGACTGTGAGGAAATGTCTGAAAGAAATAATTGACTAGTTGAACAAGAGCCCTGACATTTTTTTTGCTGCCGAGTTAATTGGTCCTTGAGCCATCTACCTCAGGAATTCTTATTATGAGGAAGGTTTGGGTTTTTTTTTTATTGTTTTACCTACTTCTAATTAACATACTCTATTCCTTGCCCCTGAAAGCCTTTAAATGGAGCATCCCCCCCACCCCAATCCCTTTCCTTGAGGTTCCAAGGTCCTCATGTTTCAGATACCCATCTTTCAGTGCCTCTGTGGTCACAAGGTCAGGGAAGAGGAAAAAGCCCATCTGGACATGAAATTCTTCACGGACACTCCAGCCACTTACTAACCTGGCCCGCCCCACCTTGGCTTCACGGCAGCGTCTGTCCCTAACCTCTTCGGTTCTGCATCTTGGGTTATTCAGTGTGGCCCATCGCTGGACACAGCAACCCAGTACAAACTGCCAGGGCAGTGCACGTCGTGAGACAGGGGAGGTTCTGTGCTGTCGGTCAAGGGACACTGGAGCTGCGTGTGTCCAGGAAAGCCACCTACGGGGGCACGACAGAGTTGTAGCCACTTATGCCTGAGAGAACCAGGAGCTTGCGGCCCCATGGAGCCAGGGAGCGGGGTGGCGGAGACCCCAGGGCAGGGAGCAGGGGTAAAAGGAACAAGAGTAAGGAAACTCAGGATGTGCCCTTGGGTCCTTGCACTGTTCTCTTGGGAAAATGACTCTAAAAGAAGTCTTGGAATCCTGACCCTCCCAGCCCTGGGGCTAAGGGAGCGCTACTTTATCCTGCATCTCTTTGGTCTCCATCTGTTATTGTGACTTCATGTTCGCCAGGACCCGAGGCGGAGGCCACTGCTGAGGCCACACCAGCTGTTCAGGATCAGGCCCTGTGGAAAGCCCAGTCAATGTGGGGAACAGGCTCAGGGGCAAAGGAAGATTTAGGGCCCAGCCCGGCAGCTGCAGGCTGCTTAGCTGGAGGGTGGAGCATGGGGCTCCTCCCCAAGTGCTCAGCATAACCCCACCCGCAGCTTCTGATTGGCCCATGGCTTCCCATGTAGCTAATAAGATACAAGAAGCTATGGCTGAGTTTTCTGGGAAACAGAAGCCACCTCTCTTGCAAACCTGTCCACTGCTACTCTGTGGGGAGCGGGTGAGAACCTGGTTGAGTGTGGTGAGGACCATCTGGGGTCCTGAGAGGGAACCTATAGCAATGCCAGCAACAGAAACAGGGTCCTTCGTAGTATGTGAGTTGCTAGGGAAGGCTTTACCTATACCCACAGGTAACCTGAGCGTTTGTGACGTGTAACCCAGTAACTCTGGCTTCAGTGAAAGTTTTGTGGTGAGGCTTCCCCGATGCAAGGCGTGGGCCCAGGACGCACGAGTGGAGATGAGCCACACAGAGACAGGGGGAGAGGAGGCAGGCTTAAGTCCTGAACGGAAAAACTTAAAATGAAATGAGTTGCCTTGGAAGGGAATGAGATTCTCGGCAGAGGAGATACGTAAGCAAGTGTGAGAGTCGCTGCCCAGGCCCACGTGTTTTGTCAGCAGCCTGGGACAGTCTTGGGAAGTGGGGGATCTTTAGGAGGTGGGGCCTAGAGGAAGGAGCTAAGAAGGGAATATGGGGACCCCAACTGGCCACCATGCTCAGCATGCTGACTTGTGCCACCCCAGGTCAAAAGCAGTGTGAGCAAGGGATGCTGACACCATAACCCGTAATAAGCTTTTCATCCTTGTAAGTCACCTCAGGCGTTTCGTCACTGCAGGGAAGAGACCTGAGTGGGGGGTTTAAGTAGAGACGGAGGCTGTGGTGGACAGTATCTAAATGTTCCCACGGCTACCTGCTGCTTTTCTTCCTTGAATTATTTAGGACTTTAACAAGCAGAGTAAGGTGGAGGCCCTTAGTGGGTGTCCTTGCTGAGAAGTTCCCTAGTGCAGGCTGCGGAGGACTGAATGCCACACCTCCGGTCCCAAGGCCCTCGGGTGGGGACACCTGCTGAAGGCACAGCTGCCTGCAGAGTGGACTTTCAACACCTAACAAGCACTGTTGCCAGCCCTGGAGACGTTTCCGGCCTAACACCCGGGAGGGGGCTGCCTTCACTGCCCGTGGCTCAGAGGAGGACAAGGCACACCGAAGTGGAGGATCTCGGTGTTGCTCTGACTGCAGTCCCTCAGCCCTACCAGGCCTGCGTGGGAGGGAAGCTTGGCTGGCCAGCCCAGCCGCCACCCTTAGACGGTGACTATGTCACAGGGGATGAGGTCAGGAGGAGGAAGCCACTGACAGGAACCATGTGGAGAGGGGAACAGACAAGGACATCTTTGGTTGGAAATTTCCAAGAGGTAAAAATGGCTGCAGAGAAATAGTATCCTTGGGCAGGGAAATCTGGGGTTGCTAATCTTTCTGTGTGTGAAGGGCTGGAATCAAGCCCAGAGCTTTCACACTGAGCTATATCCCATCCATTTTTATTTTTTATTTTGAGACAAAGTCTCTCTAGCCCACGCTGGGCTTGAACTTGAGAGCCTCCTGCCTCAGTCTCCCGGAGTGCTGGGATTCCAGACCTGCAGCCCCTGGCCTAGCTGTGCTACTTTTGTCTAGTAACTGGGATTACCTGTTGTTGCCACTGGTCGTGTCTCTGTGAGACCCTTGTGCAGGACCTTCTCAGGAACCAGTGGGGAGAGGACGGGGACAGCCCCTCCTGGTCCCTGCCTCCCTAGCCTGTGACCCTGCAGCCATCCCATGCTGTGCCTTTGGGCCACTCTTCTTTGGGGGCCATGGAGGGAAGCGAGGGGCTCTGGGAGCAGGGCGTGCCTGTCACCCAACAGCACTGCTTGAGTGCCTCTCTTACAGTGGCTCCCGATGGCTCTGGGGAAGACAGGCCCTGACGGCCACTCACTCCCCCCACCCTCATTCCCCAGACCCCAGCAGCCCATGGACTAGCGGTGTTCCCTCCAGCTGGCCGTCTCTGTGGGCCTCCTGGGGGCCCAGCCTCTGATGTCTTCCTCCTGCTGGAGGCTGTGGCCACAGCTGGCTGCCAGCCCAGCAGCTTACACAAGAGTACCAGGGCCAGATGCGGCTCCTCTTTCCTCTCCAGGGACCCTGCTGTCCCTCTGTTCTGTGAAGCAGAGACTGGGGTCTGGGGCCGCCACACCTTGGTGCCACCCTAAAGGACTGCCACTTTGCAGTGTGGCCACCACAACTCCCTTCCCCCCTCTGAGCCACTTCTGGGTCAGTTAATTCCTCTGTCATTTATCCGCGGACCACCTTGGGCTTGGGCCCTGGGCTGGATCCTGGGGTCCCATGGGATGAAAATCAGGTTCCTCAGCTAAACATGGGCAGCTCCGGCCTCCACGAGGACTCCGTGGGCTGATCTTAGGTGGGATCAGGTGAACAGAGTGTGAGTGTGTGTTTTAAATTGTCAGGCATTGATTTTCATATCTACTGAGAAAATCGGCATATTGATCAAGTTTAGTTTTATATTTACCATATAACTCCCTTTTTAAATGGCTGAAATTGGGCTGGGGGTGGGATGACTCAGGGGCAGAACACTTGCCTACCACATGGTAGTCCCTGGCTTGATCCCCAGCACCAGGAAAAAATATGTAAGTACAAAGAATAAGCTAATTTAAGGGAAAATAGGAACAACTATTTAAAGTGCTTTATTAAGGTTACCATTTAGAGATGTTGGAAACTGCCACAGATCTCAGCAGACCACATACAGTGTGGCTGCAGCCTCTGCCCCAGCGCTCAGAGGTTCTGGGCTGGTTCTGAGTATTTACACACTTTTTTTTTGTTGCTGGGACAGAATACCTGGCATTCACAAGTTCAGGGAGGAAAGGTTTATTTTAGCTCACAGTTTCAGAAGGTCACAGTCCATTCATGGGTGGCTGATAACGGTGGAGGCACACGGCAGAGGCTTAGCTGTTCACAGCATGGCAGACAGAAGCTGAGTGGGTGGGGAAGGCAGAACTAGCCTGTACCCTCTCACGTCATGTCCTTGAGATCTGCTCCTGCTGTGTCAAGCCTCAGTGTTCCGCACCTTTGAGGTCACATACCCAGTCGTGTGCCACACAGCCATAATCTACAGCATGCGCCTAATCCCCCACATTCCTGTCTTCCACCACGCATCTCTAAGCCCCTCCCAACCAGGTCCTGAATCCACAGGTAATCCACAACATCGAATACATGAGGCTTTCAGGAGACACTCCAGACCCAAACCTAATAGGGGTAAGGCAGTATTTCCTCGAATGTTGTTGGCATTCTTTTTCTGTATTTGGCATTTGGAAAAAAAATGGCGAAGACAGTATATTCAGATAGACAGGTGCGTAGGTATATGGGTAGTTGGGCAAGTGGATCAGTGGGTAAATGGAAAGACAGATGGGTAAATGCACAGACTCCAGGGACACATGTGGAAGGGCCACCAGGGGACCCTGGATTCCTCAGTAGCTGGGAAAGACCACATAGTTACCACTGTTTGGGACATGGTTCTGACATATGAGCAATTCCTGGAAGATTCCACCCAAACCAGCACCTACCCACCACCTCACATTCTTTCACTATTCTGTGGATATTAACACCATGTAAAAAAACCGTGTTGCGCACAAGGCAGCGTTCGACTCTGCACCCGGAGGACCACAGGAGAGACGTGACACATGGATTCCCAGTAGGACATGGATGCCCTGGGGGCACAGAAACATGTGGATTGTAAGAGACCTGCCCCAAGGCTTGTGTCCCAGCAGGACTCCAAGTGACCGAGTCCTGTCCTCCCAGGCACTGAGTCAGATCCTGCATCCCAACTCACCAGGTCCTCGCTGGGGAGACGGTGCTGCCACTGCCACTCCATGTCCTAGCTTCCTCCCTCAACCTGGGCCTCGAGCCCCCTGGCCAGCCCAGGGGGACAGTACTGACCCCATATAGGCTGTTTGCTCCCTCTACAGACACACCCAAATAAAGTTAAATATTTAGGCACAGTCAGAAATTAACAGTCACTAATAATAAAATGGAATAATTGCTGTATTAAGTAAAATAAGAGCTTGGTGGCCACGAGCACTGACGGAG
This sequence comes from Ctenodactylus gundi, assembly GCA_004027205.1. NCBI lineage: Eukaryota > Metazoa > Chordata > Mammalia > Rodentia > Ctenodactylidae > Ctenodactylus > Ctenodactylus gundi. The sequence continues at coordinate 23,931 of PVKB01007731.1, forward strand.
ATGGACACCGAGGAATCAGTGGGGGAGGGTGGCAGGCAATGTGGGTGTACTGCATGGAGGATGGCAGGCCTGGGGTGACAGGAGGCCCCTCAGACTGTGTCTGCAGCAGAGCTGGCCTCTGCCCACCTATGTGTTCTGGGAGCTACCAGACGTCCCGCCAGCCATGTCTTTTCCTGTCCAGGGAGCAGCATCAATTTCTGTCCTTTGCCACCATCACTCCTAGAAAGTGTGCCTTCCAGTGACTCCCTTTGCTTCTTCACACTTTGCTGTCTTTCCAGAACTCTCTTTCTCACGGGGTGGACACCATCCTTACCACTGGGGTGGATGGAATTTCCAGAAATGGCCCCCCGCATCCCAGAGCCTGGGTCCCACCTCCGGGAGTAAGGGGAGCTGTCACTTGACGAGGCCGTGGCGTCCTATGGCACAACTGTCCAAGCCGTAGGGAGACTGTCCCTGTCTCATCACACGAGTCCCTTTAAAAGCACAGACTTGCTTGATGATACAGGAAAGGAAGTGAGGAAGTGTGAGGGGCCTGGCCACTCCTGGTGCAGAGGGACCGCCTGCCTTTGGGAGCGACCTTGACCTTGTGAGGTCATGAACGGGTGTTGTTTCAAGGCTTAGTTTGGGGCTGTTTGTTATGGTTGGTATGGAGACCAAATGCAACCACCCACACAGTCACTCCCAAGCCACATGATCACAAACACCCATATTACCCAGCTGCGGGCGGGCCCCACGGAGGAGCCATACTTGGTCCTTGCTTTTGCCTGGATGGCTTAGGGACAGAGTCACATGTCATGGGATGCTGGCCAATGGGAGGTGAGGAATTTGCCAGGAGGACTGGGGAGAAAAAGGCAGAGACGGAGGAGCAACATACTTTTGTAGTTGTGCTGCTCTTTGTGGATATAGCAGTGATCTGGCAGCTTTTTCTCCCCCCAGCACTAGGGATGGAGCCCACGGCTTTCATACAGCCTCAGTCTGCTTTTCAATCTTTATTTTGCGACAGGGTCTCATTAATTTGCTACATCTCCCAGGCTGGGTTTGAACTTGTGATTCTCCTGCCTCAGCCTCCCAGGGAGCTGGGATTACAGGTGTATGCACAGGCCCTGCGTGGCAGCTGTTTTGTGATAGAGAGGGGCCCTCGCTGACAATAAGCTGAGGACAACAGTGGCAAGGACAGGGTTCTTGGAAGCATTTCTGTGGCCAAAAGCTGCTCTACCCTGGACTTGTCATTCAAGACAGAAACGTCCTTGTGGTTTAAGCCATTCTGAGCTGGGTTTTGTTATGTGTAGCCTAAAGGACTGTCACTGACAAACTGCTCACAGTGCTTCTGGGGTTAAAAAATGTTGGGCTACTGAATCCTTAGCATGATGCTTGGAAATGTAACCTCGTGCCTGAGTCAGTGCTGCCCCCTCCCACCTCCACCACCGGAGTCAGGACCATGGAGGGACATGGCCATTCCAGGAATCCATTCAGATCCACGTGTGGAGAATTCTCATGGGTGTGGCCTTTGCGGCCAAGCTCAATCTAAGATTCATGATAGATACTGGCCGGCCACTTGACGCTCATGACCCAGTGGAAGCCACATCCATGGGCAGAATTTTTCCCTCACCTGGCAGCCTCAGCCTTGCTCCAGAGGCCCACGTGGGTCACCCCAGATCATGTCCTGACCCAAACCCAACTGTTTATGGACTTTTGGATATCTGCAAAAAAAGTCACAGTGACCCTGGACCAGCACTGACCACAACCCAAGACTGTCACCAAGGGACACTGACTTAGTTACTTATTAAGTAGCTGGGACACATTACCCAACATCCACAATTTAAGGGAGGAAAGGTTTATTTTAGCTCAGAGTTTCAGAAGGTCTCTCTCTGTCCATCCATGGGTGGCTGGCAATGGCAGGAGGGTCTGGCAGGGAACAGCTGCTCACAGCATCAAAGGACCAAGAATCAGGGGTCCGGAAGAAGCAGGGGAGGAGTTTACATGCTCTCAGGCCATGGGCCTGTGATGTAATCTACCACGTGCTGTCCTCTGCCATATGCCTGCAACCCACCTGCCCCTGACCAGGCCACACCTCCTAACAGCCCATGGACCCCCACAGGTATTCCACACATCCAAATATATGAGGTTTCTGGGGGACATTCCAGATCCAAACCACAACAGCCACCTCGCTGTGTCACATCAAAGCTGTGTCACATTGGGAGGCCATCGCCCTCCCTTTTCCCCCCAGCCCCACACCTGGCCTTTTCCAGCACAATGGAGATTGTTTCTGGTGTTTGTTTCTCTCTGAGCTCCCAGTCCCTGGGCCACCAGGACCTCGCTGAGCCTTAGGAAGCCACAAGGCTGCCAGGGCCCCCAGGTTGTAGCCAGCGCCCACCAAGGCAGGGTGCCTCAGGGGCCACTCGGCAGGCCCATCCCAGAGGTCCTGGGCTTTGTCTACAGCGGCTTCCTCTGCTGTGGGGTGTTTCCTGAGCAGAGAAGCCTCCAGGAAGCCAAGACCAGCAGGCGAAACAGGAGGAAAACAGCGGGAGGAAGAGTCGAAAATAAATCCCAGAGAGGGACAAGGGCAGCAGGCCTGGGGTCCTCGGGACCCTGCTTCTCTGGTCGCCACTGGGAGTGGGGAGCCGTGCTTCCCCGGAATAGGAACCATGGCAGCACGGAGCCGCCTGGACACGGGCTCTCAGGGAAATCGTGTGGGCCCCGCCCGCTACCCAACTGCCTGCCTTCTCCTCAGGGTGACCGACTTCAAGGAAACTCACCAAGATATGGATGATAGGAAAGGACAGGGAAGAGGGTGTAGGTGGCGGCAGGGCTACTGTAGACGTTGGGCCTGGCTGAGGGCCAAGGGAGGAATAGGGGCAAGTCTGGAGCTGGCCAGGCCCTAGCTCAGGGGACAGGAGGGACTGCTGTGGCTAGAGCAGAGGGCAGGGACCAGACCATTCAAGTGCACGATGGCGATGGTCAGGAGGCCAAGAAGGGGCTGTGAGCAGGGAAACCATGTGTGAGTTTGGGAAACCACTTGGGCCCTGTTGGGGTAGGATCCTGGGGGCCATGGCAAGTCGGGCACAGCCGGCAAGGAGCAGGTGGATCTAGGTCACGTGGAACTGGGGACAGACAAGGCTGAGCAGGATATGGGGGGAGTGTTCTGCCCCTCCCCCTTTGTGGCCTGTCCCATCTGGCCAAGTCCAGCCTGCTTATCCATCTACAGGGGACACAGAGCCTCCAATCTTATGTCTCACCCCAAAAGCTGGGGTCATTCCTGCCATGAACTCCAAGTCACCAGCTCCCCTAGCCACTGAGGTCCAACTCCACTGTCACCCCAGGGAAGCCTCCCTGTGATGGCTGGGTTGGATTTACATATCTAAGCGCTGTCCCAGAACATGGCTGCATCTAAGACGGGGTCTGTACAAGGGAAGTAGGTAAATGTGGCCCCGTGGAGACCCCCTGCCCCCAGTGTGACTGTCCATAAGGAGGGGGACTGACTGAGTCACAGACACAGAGAGGAGAATGGCGTGAGGACAGCCGTCTGTAGCCACAGGACATCCGCAAAGGACCTGGGCCCACGAGGCCCCATCTGGACCACTAGCCTCCAGAATGGTGAGACTGTCGATGTCTGCCTAGGCCACTTGTCACAGCAGCCTAAGCCAGCTCCTGACCCTGCTGGAGGCTGCCTCCACTACAGCCTCCCCTACTCATCCACTCAGTGTGACTGTTGGTCACCTGACCACCATTGGGAAGGGACGCCTGGAGGACAGGGCATTTGTCTCATTTGTGGCCACCTCCTGGTCCCCGGGACAGCGGAATCTAGTCAATAAAGAAAAGGCCGAGCCAGGCATGCTAGTGCATGTCCTTCATCCCAGCACTCTGGGCAGGCTGAGGCAGGAAGATCACAAGCTGGAACCCAGCCTGGGCAATTTATCAAGACCCTGCCTTAAAACAAAAAAGATTAAAAAGGCTGCAGATGTAGCTTTGGATGTTTAATCCCTAGTAGCCAAAGAAAAGGGGAACAAATGAAGGAACCACCCACGGCTACTCCTCAAAGAAAACTGCCACTTGCCACTTTTGGGGAAGAATGCTGGAATTGCAGGCAAGCATGGTAGGTAGGAAGGTGGAAGGAGACAGACTCTAGGTAGCATGACTGGAGCTCCTAGATCCAGCCATGCCTGAAGCTGATATTTTTTTGAGATTTTTAGATGAATACTCCTCCTCATGTCCCCTTTTTATGTTGAATAGGGCAGCTCGAGTTGTTTCAGTTATTCGTAATTAAAAATCCAATGTAGAACTCTGTGCACAATTCTGTCTACACAAGCCCACGCCGACTAGCCATACCTTGGCTGCACCATCAGAACCAACTAAAGCCTCAGTGCCCGCTCTCTGTGTCCTCCTGTTTCCTGGCCCTGGGTCTCTGGAGTTGGCCATCCTGTCGGCAGCTGCTCCGGAGCCACAGACACGCCAGGCCTCCACCCAGGCGCTGGTCTCTCCTCCCACAGTGACTTGTGGGGCAAGAGCCTGGTGTCCTGTGAGGAAGCAGAGATGCACGCCCC
>PVKB01007732.1:0-28464 GCA_004027205.1 Ctenodactylus gundi
CCCCTCCCTGTCACGTGCAGTTGTCTGAGAGGCCAGTGGGGAGCCCGGGCATTCTTGTTCTCCTACCAATCAGTGAGATTATTTTTGTCACTTGGGTTCTACTCATTTTAGTTCAAATTTTTCTTACCCTTGTATATCTTTCTCAGCCTCTGCTATGTCAGTCCAATCCCGTTCTGTAGTCACTTCAATTGTGAATACAATAAGTAATTTTAGGAGTCAAGATGTTAGAGGTGGAATTACAGAATTCAGAGGTTATGGGCTGCAACTCTGTCATTTGAGAAGGGGGAGAAAGCAGGATCCAGGGGAAAATGAATGGAACTTCTTAAGGAACAGGTGCTTAGTGGACTAGAGCTAAACACCTGCTGAAGCAGACCTGTGCCCTGTGATATGCACCTGCCATCCCAGCACTCCAGGGGGCGGGACTGCAGGAGGAACTCAAGTTCAGCTTGAGACACTCGGCAACTTGGTGTTTTAGTGAGACCTTGTTTCAAAATGGTGACAGGACTGCGGATGGAGGGCAGAGACAAGGCCCTGAGGTCCACCCTCAGCTCCACAAAGAACAAAATAATTATAGGACAGGAGATCCCATTTTGTATTCAATAGGGAGATCTTGGTTCAACACTGTAAACAAAGAAAAAGCTAGTGCCATAAAAATGACCAGGCCTCTTCTCCTCCATTTTCCTTCACCCTAGTGTGTGTGTGTGTGGGTGTGTGGGTGTGTGGATGTGGGTGTGGGGGTCAGTACCGGGGATCCAATGGCGGTTAGAAAGTATAAAAATAACACAAAGACACACTTTACTCTGGATCAATGATCGTGGAGTGAGGGGGGCCAGCGTGGGAAAGCCACATGGGAATTTCTCTGTTTCCACTGAGCACACTGCAAGACGATTATTAGAAACCTTGCAAAATTTTCAAAAGTTCAGCCAGGCCAACTAGTGCAGTTGTGTCATTCCAGTGCTCTCAGAGGCAGAGGCAGGAGGATCACAAGTTCTAACCCAGGCAAGGGAACTCAGAACCTTTGAGACCCTGTCTCAAAAACTCAAAAATAAATAGGTGATGGGAATGTACCTCAGTGGGAAAGTCTTGGGTTAAAAAAAATTAAAAAAAAAAAATCTCGTCAAGTGCTTCCGGTCAAGATGGCGACTGAGTAACAGCACTACACATCAACTCACTTAAAAACATCAAGAAGAAAGTTAGGAAAAGTGTGTTTGGTGTAGCTAGGAAAGAGAGGACCATCCCTCACAACTGAAAGGCAAACTGTGGGAGGCCAGAAACTCCAAAGGATTATCAAAACCGGAGGGAAAAAAAAATCCCCACGGTCCAAGAAGCCACTGTAGTGGGTTGCAAACGGCAGGCAGCTGAGGATGGAGGAAAGCTCGTGGGGACCCAATCATCTGTGGACACATAGCTGGGAGAGGACAGAGCTGGAAGAAGAAGGAGCTGGGGGAGGACGGAGCAAAGAACAGGAGAGGAGGCTGCGGGCGGGTCAGAAATCCTGAAGTTACATCGGAAGAGGAGGAAAGAAGCAGCCAATTCAGCACGGTCCCGAGCTGCTGGCATCCACAGATCACAAACAAGGTCCGGCGGCCAGAACCTCAGCCTGAGGTAAGCGTGGATCCGGATAAGTGGGAATTATTGGCAGGTGGTGACTCCAGCCTCAGAAGCACCAACCCGTGGGTGAGTGTACTACAAACGCAGCGTGCGCTCCCCTTAGAAAGGCCCCGGGATCCCAGATCAGAAATGGGGCTCAACAGCTGTCACAGGCAGTGACGTCAGCAGGAGCCATTTTCTTTCCTGCGCACCGGAGACAGCCAGAGGTAGCAGGACCATGGAGAAACGTGGTAACAAATCTTATACAAAAAGATCTGACTCCCCAGGGGAGGGTACAAGGTGTGCTGAAATTGCAGAACCCAAAGAAGAACCCAAAGAAGAGATGGGCAAGAATTATGGTGACTTCTGGGCCCAGATAGTCAGTGAATTAAAGCAGGAATTAAAGCAGGACTTAAAGGAGAAAGCAAAGCAGGAAATAAAACAGACAGTGCAAGAGCTACAACAACACTTAGCTAAGCAAAAAGCAAGTCATGAAAAGTAATTACAGGAGACCAAAGAAGAAATGGGGAAGCATGGTTACAAATCTCCTGAAACCCCAGGAGATGAAGTCAGGGTAAATAAAGATGAATATGGCAAAAATGATGGCAACTTCTGGGCCCAGAAATTCATTGAGTTAAAGCAGGAATAAAAGCAGGAGATAAAACAGACAGCAGAAGAGCTACACCAATACATAGATAAGCAAAAAGCAAGCCTTGAAAAGGAGCTAGAGGAGACCAGAGAAGAAATATACCAGAAGATAATGAAGGCAATACAAGAAATTAGAGAAGAACACAAATGAGATAATAGAAAAATTGAATGCAGATATTCAGGAAATGAAAAGCACGCAGGTAATAATAAGCAACTACTTTAAACAACTTCAGAATAGAATGTCAGACCTAGAAAATAAAGTGACTGAGCTGCAACATACAGGCCATGAAGAACACAAAGTAAATAAAGAAAGCAAATGATTACAAGGCTGATAGATGATTCAAGGAGAAACAAACTCAGAATTATGGGAGTCCAGGAGAAGACTGAGGACAAAACAAAAGGCTTAAAGGGCATGTTTAATGAAATAATGGAAGAAAATTTCCCAAATCTAAGAAAAGAAATGAACATGGAACTATTGCAGGAATATGGAACACCAAACAACTTTGATCAGAAGAGATCCTCATCATGACACATCATCATTAAAATTCTAGAAACCCAACACAAAGAGAAAATACTAAAAGCAGTAAGAGAAAAACAGAAGGTGACCTATTGGGATAACTTCAGTTTTTCAATCCAAACTCTAAAGGCAAGGAGATCATTGAGCCATGTCATCCAAGCACTAAAAGTACATAAATGCCAACCAAGACTGCTATATCCAGCAAAATTATCTTTTAACTTAAAGGGAGAACTTAAAACTTTCCATGACAGAGACAGCTTAAAGGAATTTGCAGCCACTGAGCCAGTATTGCAGAGAATACTTAAAGGAAAATTAGAAAGTGAAAGGGAGGCCAGCGTCACCAGTGACCCCAGAGGAAAAGCGACAACAGCTAGAGGAGAATGAGCTGAGAAAAAGTATGTTAGTAATCAGTGAAATATGAGCAAATAAGATATGAATGTTAAAAATTCTGAAATAACTAAATTTGCCTTCATGTCTGTCACTTTAAGTATACTTATGTGGTATAGATTTAACTTCATTTAATGTAGCAATGTGATATAGTTTTAACTTTGTTTTGTTGTAGCAATTCACTTACTAGGTCACTAATGAAAGTTTATCCCAAGGAAACTGATTCATGTAAAGATAACCTTGTGAATGTACAAATATGCACCTTCCAGTATTCAGCTAAGGCAATTGAATTTTATTTATTTATTTTTCTTCTTTCCCAAATTAACTAGTCTTTTGGACTACATGCTTATAGTTATTTTCTAATGTGAACTGGTGGGTAAGGCCAGGTTTAACAATAACAACAAAAAATATGGAAAAAACCCTTTTGGTGAATATCCCAATAAAGGGATTGGTTGGATTCAGAGAAGAGATACCAAGACTTGACTACTGCGAACCCATTAGAGGAACAGGAAGCTGGGGTAGAGTGGTGACTTAAGTGAAATGACTTAGGTGTGGAAGATTAATGTGTTAAACACTGTATGGTTTCTCGGACTTGGAAAATTCAGAACACAGACATTCTTGGAACCATATGAAGTGATAGCCGGAGCCGGGGGAAGGGACAGGGAGGGAGTGGGAGGGTAGAAACTGGGAAGGGATTGTAAAGTCGATATGATACATAGATGTATGAAACACCCAAATTCATTGTAAATACTGTGTATTACATTTGTATACTAATAAAAATAGTGGGGAGAAAGAATAGACATTAAAATCTAATCAAAAAAGTACAAAATAGGACCAAGACAGTTTTTGGAGGGAAATGATTAATACTGAATGATTTCTTCATTTAAAACACTGGAGGTAATCAGTTAATTAATTAAGAAATAAATTAATAAATTAATGAAATTCTAAGAAGTTCAGTAAAGACTAGGAACAACAAAATAATCAAAGAAATTATAGAGAAAAAAAGAGAAAATGGTAACCAGAAGCTAAGGAATTTATAAACAGAAGAATAGAACTGATAAATTCAAAATGCAATTTAAATTTTTAGAAGAAAACATCGTGGAGAGCTAAAGGTACCAGTACAGTACCAGAACCAGTACTCCAACCAAGCAAGAAAGCAATTTTCATGGAGAAAAGAAAACGGTCAAATGTACTCCAAAAATAGAAAATCCAAATAAAAGAGGGAATTTTAAAAAGGAAAATTGTGATTCTAGACTCAGGCAGTTTGGTATATTTTGTTTTCATAGAATAATTCTCATGTTAGTGAAACTGATCCAAGAAAAGAGAAGACAGAAATACTCAAAGTCATGTCTATACTCAGCAGAGAAGTGAGCTGGGAAGGGCCAGCTCTGGGCTCCAGGTGCCCTGTGCTCCAGTGTCACGGAAGTGAGGTCCCATCCTGTGGCCCCTCTCAGCCTGTGCCTCACACGTGAGGCACCAAAGGCAGCTAGGCTGCTGCCTTCTTCCTTGCCAGTGGCCATGTACACAACTGGTCAGAATGATACCAACACCACACTCACCACCCTATGTCCCTGGGCAGGTCTGGGAATAGTCAAACAAGCTTTTGAAGTGTCCTAGCCACTGGGCCAGGGTCGTAGGTAGTCCCCAGGAAAGGAGCCCCTCTGAATGGACCTGACATGCCCTCTGGGCAAACGGTCAAGCTCCATAACTTGGCCGGAGGCAGTTACGCTGCTAAACCATTAGCAAAGGGCAGGACAGGCACAGCCGGCTGTGAGGCAGGTCAGGACACACTGAATTCCTGCGTGCTTTGCGTGACTGTGAGAGAGAAACTTCAGCAAAACGTCTGCGTGGAGCTGCCGGTTCCCCGCTTGCTGACTTCCCCACCCCCCAAGGTCGGAGGCCGGCCGCTTTGGAGAGGTCTGGCGGTGGCGGGTCCAGGTGACTAACCTTCCTCTCAGCCCCTTGGCTCTGAGTCCTGATTCCGCCAGGGTGATGACTGTTCTCTGCAACACTGTGCCTGCAGCCCTGGAGGAACTCATTCTCAGACTTCTGGCGCCATGGCCTGTGTGAGTGCCACCTAGCGGCGGCCGTGGGGCATGCAGAGGAAGAGGGCGGTCTTTCAAGTTTCCATGCTTTCACCTGAGCAGGTGATTAGACAAAGAGGAGGAAGGGCTGAGGTGGGACAGAGGTCAGGCAGCGGTGACTGACGTCACGCTGAGCCAATGCCTGAGAGCCTACCCGGAAGACTGTGCATCCTGCCAGTAGAGAAATGGCAGGGGGAGGGAACTGCGGTTTAGGAATTTAAACCCCCCACCCACCACACTTGCCCTGCGCTTCCTCACCCGCGCGGGGTGGGGGTGGGGGGGGCGTCACCTCTTTTTGAAAAATGATAATTAAGCCTCATATTTGTGTCCTCCATGCCCCACATCCATCCTTTCTCTGGAGAGGTGAACTCCCGCACGCTGTTTCTCACAGCGTGCGCTGCAGGGCCACAGGACTCACCTGCCTCCACCTGGCCCGCAGCACTCACCAGTGAGGACGTCTGCCAATCTCCCGGTGTAACTTCCTCACTGACGTCTCGAGGCAGACACCGCCTAGGCAGTGATTCCTCACACTACTTTTACAGGCTGCCAGGAATAAACCGGCCCCTCTCTTCCATCTCTTGGTCCATTTAATGACTTTGTATTCACCAGCTCCACTGTGTTCATCTCCAAAGTTACATTAAAAAGTCAGAAAAATTTCAAAAGGTTCACTAGGCCAGGGGGACTAACGAGGGCTTAGCAGGTAATTCAGCCTAAACCACAGACGATCCTGTCACTACTGCTCCTCTGGAGGAGGCTGGAGGTGAGAGGTCCAGATGGACCTTGGCCAGTGATGACTCAGCTCATAGCTTTTCCAAGTATCAGTCATCCACTTGGCTGAGCTGCCTTGGGACCCCCAACGTCTGCGCCCTCTGGGAGCCACAGCTTCGTGTGGACACCAGACCTCATAGGACCACAGAGGCAGGGGCTCTGCAGGCCATGCCTTTCCATGGAGGCAGGTGTGGGGATTCTAACCATTCACAGCTCCTACTTGGGAGACTCCTCTTGATCCTTTGAAAGACAGGAACCTTCCTATGTCTCTCCTATAATTCTGGCTGAAGACTGCCAAGAATTTCAAAGCCAACAGGAAGAGCCTCGAGGCTGCTCAGGACGATAAAAGACAGGTTTCCATAAATTTAACATAATTGAACCAGAGGATTCTTAAACCGAGCTGTAACTTGGGAGGTTAGGAAGATGTCACACTGATCACTTGTAAGATCTGTTAAAATGCTTCCCCTAAGCAGGGGCCCTCATTTTACCCTGGGTACATGTCTTACTTTTTCGTCATGTGAATTACTTCCCAACATCTACAACTTAGGGAGGGAAGATTTATTTTAGCCTATAGTTTCAGAAGGTCCATTCACAGGTGGGCAGCTGGAAAATGAAGGAAGCACATGGCAGGGCTGGAGCAGGGCAGTGCCAGAGCCAGAGCTCCAGGAGCAGAGATCCTCACAGATGGTGGTACACAGAGAGACCGGGAGGAAGGGTGGAGTCAGCACACGCCCCTCCAGGTCAGGCTCCAACCACCCGCCCCTTCCAGCTCTGCCTCCCAGCCCTACACAGTATCCACAGGAACATGAGGCTTTTCGGGGACACTCCAGATCTGAACCACCGCAGTATATAAGCCTCATTTTACCCTGGGAGGAAACAACGTTGTTCTGTCCTGTTCGTGAGACAGTTCCAGAGGCCAGCTGAGTGGATTTTTAAATTTGCATTAATTTGAACTAGTCTCCTGATTAACTGATTAGCTAGCTTTATGTGCTGCTGGTCAAGACAGGCAGAGACTCTGCAGGCAAGTCCTTCCCATACAGACTGTGGCTCTGCACAACTGGATGTCCCTTACAGGCAGGGCCTGAGCAGGCCTGGCGGTCCCATGCAGGCAGGACCTAAGCAGGCCTGATCATCCTACAGATGCAGGGCCTCTGCAAGCCAGGTCATCTCGTGGAGACAGGAACGGTGCAGACCTGGTCATCCCATAGACATAGGATCCATACAGGCATGCTTGTGCCACTGAGGCAGGGCCTCTGTGGGCCTTGGCCATCTCCTCAAAGCACAGGATCTGCAGATCAGGTTATGCCATACACACAGGGCTGGCTTATGAGGGTCAGTACCCCAAAGAGGCAGGGGCTCTGCAGGCCTGGTTACTCCATTGAGGCAGGGCCTTTGTATGGCTGGCCCGCCCAGGCCACTCCAGTCCTGGCTGAACTTTAGAGACAAGATCTCTGTGGGTATGGTCACTGGCCAGAGGCAGAATCTCGATCATCTGGCCATTCCATCAAGTGAGGAGCATGGCAGGCCTGGACTTTCAATAGACACTGTCTGTAGTGCTAGCCATTCCATTGGATTAGGATTTCTGAGGTCCTGGCCATGGCTTTAGAGGCAAGGTCACTGCAGACATGGCTACGCCATCAAGGTAGAGAATCTGCCAAGTCATCCTCCAGAGAAAGACACTCTTTAAGCCTGGCTTTCCCAAAGAGGCAGAATATCAGCAAGGCCTACCTGTCCCATAGAGGGAGGATTTCTGCAGTCCTCATGGTCCTATAGAGGCAGGATCACTATAAGCCCTGCTTGCCTATACATTCAGGGGCTTGCAGGCTGAGCTGTCCCAGTCAGAGGCTCTGCAAGCCTGGTCATCCCATGTAGGAAGGGATTTTGCACAGATGGCCATCCCACAGAGAAAGGGACTCTGCAGGCCTGACCATCCAATAGAGGCAGGGCTTCTGCAAGCCTGACCATCCCATAGATGAAGGGGCTCTGCAGGCCTGGTCATCTCATTGAGGCAGGTGTTCCGCAGGCCTGATTCTGCATCAAGGTTGGGGCTCTATAGGCCTGGCCATCCCTTAAGGGCAACATCTCTGTGAGCCTAGCTGTCGCTCAAGGGAGGTTCTTGGCTGACTCCCCCAGGCCCAGGGACCTGCAGGACTGGCCATCCTGCAGAGAAGAGCACCAAGGGAAAAAAGTCAAAGGAGCATCTCAGGAAATTCCAAAACCCTTTGACAAAGTTGAAAATGCCTTTATGGTAATATCTCTTAATAAGGCAAGTATCAAATGATCATACCTCATGTGGGGAACTCTGCTCAGTGGTTAGAGCATTTGCATACCAGGTGCAAGGTCCTGTGTTTCATTCCTCAGGATCATGTAGAAATGCCTGGCATGCTGACACACCCCTGTAACCCCAGTACTTGGGAGACCAAGGCAGGAGGATTGTCTTGAGTCAGAGGCCAGTATGGACTCCATGGTGAGTTCAGTACAGAGAATGAAGAAAATACCCAGGTAAAAGTCAAGGAGGCATTCAGAACTGCCAGTACTCACCAGCAGAAAAGAACCCTCCACAACACATTGTGTCCAAATACCAGAAATGAGAAACAAAGAAACAACATCCAAAAACTCCCAGAAAGGCCAAATCACTCGTGAGGGCAAACCCAACAGAATGACTGCAAATTTTCAACAGACACTGCTAAACTTCAGAAATGCTCAAAGACCATTATCCAGGCTCTATAAGACAATAATGAGCCCAGATTTCTACATTCTGCAATTTCTAAAAATGCAAACTATAAACATCAGAACTACTGACCAAGAGGTCAGTGTCTCTGAGAAAAAGGGGGAGTTCTTACTTGGAGAAAGAATAAACAAAAGAATCAAAACCCAGAGAATGACAGGCATTCATACAGAGGTGTCTAAGATTCTTTTAAGTATTTTGTGCAAAGCTGGTCTGGTTGATGTGAATTTCTTTAGGGTTTATTTATTATGGAAAATTTTAACTTCTTCCTCTATTTTGAAAGATAATTTACCAGTCTGGGTTGGCATTTACGTTCTCTTAGCACTTACATATCACTCCATGATCTCCTGGCCTTTCGGGTTTGTGCTGATATGTCTGCAGTTATTCTGATGGGCTTGTCTTTGTAAGACACCCTCTGTTTTTCTCCTATAGCTCTTAATATTCTCTTCATATGTTGATTTTAATTACGATATGTTGTGGAATGTTCTCTTCTGGTCAGTTATTTGAAGTTTTATATGCCCACAGTATTTCAGTATTCATTTTTCCTTAGATGTGAGAAATTTTCTTCCATAATTTCATTGAACATGTGCTTTAAGCCTTTTGTTCTGTCCTCAGTTTGCTCCTGCACTGCCATAATTCTGAAGTTATTTCTCTTTGAGTCACCCATTAGCTCTTGCAATCAGTCTCTTTTTTGTTTTATGGTCATTATGGACTGTATGATCCTGTCTGTCCACCTTATCTTCAAGATCTACCTATCCTCAAAATGTTCAAGCCAGTTGTTACTTGTTTTTGTGTGTGTGTTTGTTTTTCATATCTTTGAGTTCAGCTTTCAGTGTTTCTTATCTCTGCTGAGTTGTTCTCTAATTTCTTGAATTGCCTTCATATCTCTGTCTTTTTAATAATCCCCTACCTTCTTATTAATGTCCTCTTTGAGCTCCCATACGGCTATTTTATGTTATGTGTTAGCTTCTTGGACAATCAGTTACCTTCTTTTTGACTTTATTGTCTGTAGGTTCTACTACTTCATCCTCCTTGTTACAGTGTTTCCAGGGTGTCAGGCCTTTTTGTAGGTGATTTATTACCTTGTTTCCCCATGGTTCTGTTGCAGCGAGTTGAACCTCAGGTACTATTGATGGACTCTGTTTCTATTTCAGAGATTCTTTTATTAGCCTATTTCTGCTTTAAGTGTTTCCTTGAGTTTGTTCATGTTTTAGAATTTACGACTTTTCAATCTACGTAGCTGTCAATTTTGACAGTATTTTCATCTAGCCTTCTGTCAAGACCTTAATCTCTTCCACTGTTTGGTGAAGGAGGAAGAGAATACAGAACTATGCGTGGTTTACAGACAACATTATTTGTTAGCCTGTCTTGGAGATGAAGATCGTCATCAACGTCAACATTCACACTTTGAATAAAGGTTTACATTTACAATACAATCTAATATTAACTTACTGGCAGGGCCTACTAATTAGTATCTATTCTACCCTCAACATTAATAGGTGCAATATACATTCTCTAATATATTTAACAAAATGTAGTGCTTACTGATTGAAATGTACCATTAATATCAGTGGTATCACACAGACATTAAAATAATAGAACTCTGTATTGCCTATTTAGTCTAACCTGAACGACCAGAGGTTGTCCACTCCTACTAGGGGTCTGCCCCCTACACCCTTCTTAACAATGTGATGTATATTTTTATCTATATTCATATTTGTTTCCTATTAGCTATATATTTTGCTAACCAAATATTGATATATATACCCAATCCCCACTTAACATTCTAAGTGTGATCTAAACTACTAATGGTTGTTTCCATAAACATTGTTTGGTAGCCTATTTAAGGAATTTGTTCATGGAGTCACTATATTAGAGATATTAATATATAAAAACTATATTAATAGTTTATTACTAGCTAAAAAGTATATAGATAATACTTCTCTACTAGTCTATATGGTTGTAAATTATTGAGACTTAACAGTTCTATTAAGAAGAAAAATTGGAGTAGGGGATAGTAGGCTAAGATTAGCAGTTAACTTGAGGTATGAAATAGAAGGTAAAGAAGTATTTACATAATAGAGAAAACTTGGCAGGACCCCCTGCCAGAGGAAACCCCCCAGTTAGAGAATAACAGGGAAAAGCACTGTAAGCAAGATTCAGATGAATTAGGAGAGTCGTGAATACAGTGAAGACAGTACAGCACCCAGATCTGCAGAAAGACTGATGAAGAAGGGATTATAGAGTGAAGTGAAAGAGTTTCAGAAACTATCAAAGAGGCAGAAGGAGGTGGAGGGAAAGGAGGGGAAAAGGAGCAGAAAAAAGAATGAAAAGGTAGAAACAAGAAAACCTCATCAATTGAAGGAAAAATAAGAAACTTTAAAAAAAGACAAAACTAAAATATAAAATCACTAGCTTAAAAAAAATCAGTTACCTCACTGTATTTTTTTGAATGTTACGGTTTCTGGGCATCAGAGCTCTCGGTCTGATGTCATTCTATCCAGCCACTGTTTTGGTGGATTTCCAAATTGTCCGTGCATTTTTTTCAGTTGGTCCCGGTGGCCTCCAGAGGGCGCTCCAACTCTGAGCGTGCCAGGCGACACTGGTTGATGTGATCCCTGCACTAGCTCCACCTCCTCCGTACTTCTTCCAGTCTTCCCCTCACAAGCAGTCCCAATCACTTGTGGCCTGGGAAAGCCAAGTGCTTTGATCCGGGGATGGGGCGGAAAAGTAGGTTCCTTACCAGTCTCTCGTAATTCACAGCCCTTGGCGCCTTGTCCAGTTTGTGTTTACAGTGCCACCTGCCTTGGCCACTTTAGGGTATGTGGGCAGGGCTGATAGGATAAAGGGCCCATCTAAGGGCACACCACCCCGAACGCACCTGATCTCATCTGATAAAGGGCTCAGCCTCCTGCCAAGGTGGCTGTAGCCACCGCTGCCTGGCTTGCCTAATCCCACAGCTCGCTGACATCTTCCACATGGGAGGGAACAGCCAGCTACATTCACTGGAATGCCGTGACGGTAGGTGCCTAGAACCGCAGAGCCAATCTCTTTCCCAGATGCAGCTGGAAGTGCTCATACTCAGACCAGGGGGGCCCCACTCAGGGCCTCTCCTGCCTGTGATAGCCCAACTTTTTTTTTTAACCTGTAGTCCTTAGGTTTTGTTATAGCTCTGAGATGTACTTTCCTCTGGCTATCCTAATTGATTTATCTGGGAGTTCCTTTAGTTTGTTTGTTTGTTTGAGACAGGGTCTTGCTCTGTAGCCCAGGCTGGTCCTGAAGTCCCTGTGGAGCCCAGGCTGGCCTTAGACTCAGGCAATCCTTGTCTTAGCCACTCGAGTGCTGGGGTCACACATGTGCGCCGCCACACCTGGCTTATGTGGTGCTGGGGAACTGAACTCAGGTACTTAGTACTTGACTTTAACCACAAGCCATTCCTCCAGCCCCGGAGTTCCTACTCTTAACACCATCTTGATTCCACCTCTGGTCTTCTCTTTGTGGGCTGTGGATCAACCCCAGAACATTTCTGATTTTGAGACCAAGTACCTTACTAAGTTGCTAGGCTGCCCAGGCTGGGTTTGAACTTGCTTGAAATCCTCTTGCTTCAGGCTACTAGAGTGCTGAGACGACAAGCCTGTGCCACTGGGCTGGCAAGCCTGCAGAATTCTTCAAAAAGAAGAAAATAAAATACCACTATGACTTTAAAATAAGGCACAAACCTTTGTGAAAATGTAGTCGCCACATTTATCTTCATTAGGCTGCCACTGTGTGAAGGATCCCAAGGAGCACCACTTCTTGGCACTCACAGCTAAGATATTCTGATTCCTGGTGATGTGCCAGGCAAAAGTGAAGTTTTAAGTAGCTGGGACTTTTTTTGGAGGGGGCGGTGTGGTGGCAGGAACTGAACTTGCGGCCTTTCACATGCTAAGTAAGTGCTTGACAAATGAACTATCTCCCCGTCCCAATTTTATTCCATGTCCAAATGTTCCTCCAACTCTAACATGTACCTAGGCAACCACATGATGACCACCTCATCCCTTAGGATAGTTTCTAGTGCGTCCTGTGCCAAACTCACCTCACCACAGACTTCATAAGCCAGTAGCACTCTTTCTGTCCTGTGGATGGAGCCTAGGACCTTCACACTGAGCTGCATTTCACCACTTTATTTATTTTTTTTTTTAGTTTGATTAGAGACAGGGTACTGCTACATCACCGAATTACCCAAGTGGGGACTCCCACTTGTGATACTCCTGCCTCATCCTGTCAGGGTGCTGAGAGGACAGGCCTGTGCCACTGAATTGGCAGGCCTTTAGAATTCTTCAGAAAGAAAAAGAAAAAATTTACCATCACAACTTTAAAGTAAGACAGAACCCTTCAGAAAATCCTAGTCATCATGCTTATTTTCTTTAGGCAGCCACTGGCACAAAGGACACCAAGAACTCATCTTCTGGGCATGCAGGGATCTGCCAGGGCTATGTGGCTAGAAGCTCTGAGACTGCAGACTGGCAGGAGCCAGGGTCCACACACATCAGAAGGTTCGGAAGAGCTGGTTGGGCAGGTAGCCAAGGTGCAGGAAAGACGTCTGTGCCTCTTTTTCCAGGGCAGCAGGCTCCTGAACAGTGGGCACCAAGATATCCACGTGGCCTTTGTAGCTTCCACCTGCAGTGTACACATATGTCCCAGCGCCATGTCAACGACAGGCTAAAACTATCTGCCAGCCATACTCTGGCTCTGGGCCACCACTTTAATGCCACTTTCTAGCAATAAACATGTACTCCCAGCCAAGTCTTCTACAGAATACTTAAGTCTTTGTATCTATTTTTTTTTTTTTTTGATATTGGGGATGTAGCCCAGGGCCTTCACACTGAGCTACATCTCATGATTATATCTGATTTCAGCTGGGTTTCAACAACGATTTCCCTATATCCCTGCTCATCGCTCCTGAATTTGCAAACTATGTGTTTGGCCTGAACCAAAAGTGCTGAGGGACAAGCTAGGCAGGACAGCATCCCAGGCAGAGGGACCCACAGATAAGTCTGCCACTGAAGTTAAAAGATTCTGATTTCTGGTTCAAAATACCTGTGATGCTGGGCTAACTAATAATTCTATAAAAAGCGGAACGGAAGGACTCTTATGACACTAACACTGGATGATAAAACAGCTAAGCTTCTGTCTCTCATTTATTGTAACCACACAATAAAAAAATGTTGCAATAGCCTGTCCTAGTGGAACAGGCCTGTAATACCAGCCCTCTGGGGGCTGAGGCAGGAAAATCACAAGTTTGAGCAGCTTAAGCAGCTAAGCTCGGCAAGTAAGTGACTCAAGAGAAACCTGTCCTCGGGCCAGGGATGCAGCTCAGCAGTGCAGTGCCTGCCTGGCACACGCAAGGCCCTGGGTTCAATCCCCGGTTCCAAATTGAAAAAACATCACAAGAAAATAGATCAAATAAAGAGAAACCTGTCCTAAAATCAAAAAATGAAGGAATGATTAATATGCTAAGAATATACTCTCTATGAAACAAAACCACTCTCTTCATGAAGCAAAGCTCAAAAAGGGTACATCGCATGAATAAACCCCTTTGCTCCCGAGACGTTTACCCCCAGTGGCCCTTTTCTGACCATAGGTAACTTTCCCATCAAATTCATCCACTGGAAACTTTATATCTGGCTCAACCTGGAAAATGGTGCAGCTCAGGTGCTCTTCTATCTCAGACAGCAGCTGGAGAGGGACAGAAGATAATTCTGAATAACAGGTGCATATGAACAGAGCTGTCCTTAGCAGCATCAAATAGAATCACAAAGCCTAGAGTGCTTAGGGAAAGGCAGATTTCTGAAGCTATGACCACAGGTGATGGTTTAGGATCTGCAGCTAATGGATATCGTACTGCTCATCCTTACAATAGGCAACAAGAGCTGAAATCTATCTTTTCTCCACAACCACCTTCAGTGAGCCTTCTGGGGTCACGTGTGAAGTCTCACCTGCATCTCATTGTACCATGTGGTACAGCCACCATCATCCTTGAGCCTGGGGTTATAACAGCCCTTCCCATGGCTGCTGCACACGTGGTACCAAACCTACATTAAATAGAAAAAAAACCCCAAACAAACAAAAAACAAAACATTCATGAACACGTGGAAGGACACTGAGGTCTGGTGGCACAGGCCTGTTATCCCAGCACTCTGGGAGGCTGAGGCAGGAGGATTGCAAATTCAAGCTCAGCCTGGGCAATTTAATGATATAGTAAGATCATGTCTCAAAATTACAACTGTAAATTGGTTGAGTATATAGCTAGCTCAGTGTGAAGGCATTAGGCTCCATTCCCAGTGTTAGCCAAAATGAAAAGAAAAAAAAAAAAAGAGAAAACGACGCTATTTTAGTTTAAATTTGTTTTTTTTGAAACTTCTAATTTCTTAAGGCACTAGAAAAATAGATGACAATGTCATCTAGGTTCTACTATGACTAAGTAGTACATTAAATAGATTTTAACAGTTTTTTGAGGATAATCCAAAAATTTTCTTCAAACTGGTATCAGTCATAGAAAAAAACTGTCAGATAAAACAAGGGTAAAAAAGTAAATACCAGAGAACATATGTCAAGATTAACAAGAGGGCTGGAAGAACAGCAGAGCAGTTACAGCACTTTCCTAGAAACACCAGGCCCTGGGTTTGATTCCCCAGCACCACATCAGCTGGCAGTGTGGTGCACACCTGTAATCCCAGCATTTGGGAGGCTGAGGCAGGAGAATCGCTGTGAATGTGAGGCAGCCTGGACTACATAGTACGCTCAGGACCAGCACAGAGTGAGAGTCTGCCTCCAAAAGAGAAAAAAAAAGATTAATATGACAAAGTCTGTCTTTTTTGTAATACAGCAAACAGGGCTGAACGAACAGCCAGAGAGGCTCTAACTGCTGCTGCTTTTCTGTAAATGTGTAGTTATATCACAAAGAGTCACCTCCTCCCTGAAGTCTTCTCCAGAACCAGGCCACAGCACTTTGATTCTTTGTGTGTGAAAATAACTACATTAAGGCCATATATAGAAAAAAGCTTTGCACTTTTCCTTTATAAATCTCATTATAGTCCCCTTGTGACTAAATCCAGTTTAAGAGGAAAAATCAAACTGCCTTTTATTCCCAATCTCTACAGTCACAATACAAAGAGCGTAACTCAACATTGAGAGGATTGCCTTTTCTTTCTCTGTTGCCATGAGGGAAATAGCCAGATCCATCCTGTAAGATTTTGAAAATCCTTGTTAGACTTTATTCCTGAAAGGCAAAAGCTTAAAAAGGGGGCTAAACCAGGCTCAGTGCTGCAGGCCTATAAGCCCAGCACTCTGGGAGGCTGAGGCAGGAAGACTGCAAGATGGAGACCAACACACGCATCTTTGGGAAACCCTGACTGACTCAAAACCAACACTAAAAAATGGGATGGGGATGTAGCTCAGGACCAAGGTTCTGGGTGCAATCCCAAGTAGTGGCAAAAGAACAACAGAGAGGTGGGAGGTGACAGAGGTAACCTGTCAGCCCTTCCGACTCTGCCAATTCAGTGTACATAGTTTTGCTTTTCATCAGGTAGGGTGACATTGATAACTAAAAATAAAAGTCACCATTACCAGCTGTTGTTAGTTTCCATTTTCTGGATCTATTAGGTAGCTTTACTTACACTTCATCACATTGAAGTATCTTTTACTGTAAGGGACTCCATGGACGTCAGTTCCTCTGGCGGCCATATCTGCGCAGATCAGGAACCTGACGTCTCCCTTCTAGGCTGACAGATGAAGGAATCTGTTAGTGAACACACTGAAAAACAAAAGCATACTATCTTTCCACTCACTGAGACCACTGGTAATTAAATGTCTGTGTGGGACCAAGGCCTGATGTTTAATGTTATGATCTGAAACCTGACGTTCCAGGTAAAGACACATCAATGGCTGGGTTCATTCTTTTTCTTTTTTTTTTCTTTGAAATAGGGTCTCTCTCTCTGTTGTCCAGGCTGGTTCTGAACTACTTCATCCAGGCTGGACTCAAACTCACAGCAATCCCCCTGCCTCAGAGTCCTGAGTGCTGGGGTTATAGGCGTGTGTGCCACTGCACCCAGCTCATGAAGGGTTGGGGATCTTGTACTCGCTAGACAAGTGCTTTAACCACCACGCTATTCCTCTAGGCCCCTGGATTCATTCTTGTTTCCCCCTCCGTGTCCGCCCCCCACCCCCGCCTCCACCTTTTTAGATTGGGTCTCACTCTGTAGCCCAGGCTAGTCCTGAACTCACTATGGAGACCAGGCTGGCCTTGGACTCACAGCAATCCAACTGCCTCAGGCTCCCAAGTGCTGGGATTACCGGTGTGTTCTACCATGCCTGGCTTGATGTGGTGCTGGGCCTTTTAGGCTTTAACTGCTGTGTCATTCCTCCAGCCCATTTTCTCTTTTTCTACATCAAAAATATGAACCCACTCCTTACATTTGGCTTTATCTTTAGAGATCACTTTGGTAAAGCCAGGCGAGATTTTGCATGCCTGTAATCCCAACACTTGGAAGGCTGAGGCACTCAGATTGTCCTGAACCTAAGGCCAGCCAGGGCTACACCAGTGAGTTTGGGACCACCCTGGGTGACACAGAGTGAGACCCTGTGTCAAGAAAAGAAAAGAAAAGAAAAAGAAATACCTTTGAAAAGTCAAGAGAAAGATAAAACAAAATACACACGTGTAAGTATTACCTTCACTTTCGCATTAAAACAAATCCTGGGCTAGAGGAATAGCGCACAACAGTTAAAGCACTTGCCGAGCAAGCACAAGTCCCTGAGTTCGATACCCCATCACTACTTGAGCTGGGCCTGGTGGCGCATTCTTAGCACTAAGGAGGCTGAGGCAGGAGAACTGCTGTGAAGTTGGTCCAGGTCAGCTTAGGCTTTGTAGTGAGTTTAGGACCAGCCTGCACTATAGAGGGAGACCCTGTTTCAAAACAAGTGAGTAAATAAACAAATAAATAGATAATATATAAATGAGTAGGGAAATAAAATACACCAACATAAATCCTGGCCTGATCTGATGACATAAGCCTGTTGGCCCAGCAACCTGGGAGGCTGAGGCAGGAAGACACATGTTTGAGCCTAGCCTGTGAAGTTCAGCAATTTAGCAAAATCTTGTCTCAAACAAATGATAAAAATAGGTTAGGGAAGTAGCTCAGAGTCAAGGCCCTAGGACTGATTTTCAGCTGTCCTCACCCGCTTTCCACCTCAAAAAATCAGCTAAAGTAGAAATATTCTGGAATTTCTAAGACAAGAATTGCCTTAATAATTTTACCTGGCATAAATTAAAACCAGAAACAACTCCCCTCCTCGGTAATAGGAAATGTAGGAAATGCAGAAAACTAAACATTCATACTTTAAATCTTTCCAAGTTTCTGCTTTCTCTCATGAGGCTTTCTATCACCATGAAGGCAGACACAGGAGAACTGGTGTTCTTTTTTATCAGGTCCTAGCGAAAAATGCAGTGAACATTTGACTTGGAAAGATGATACTGAAAATCAGGTATGATTCAGACTTTAGTTATTATTTCTGTGGTACTGAGGATCAAGCTCATATCCCTTGTACTGAGCTACATCCCTAGCCATTTTATTTTTGAGACAGGGTCTTGTTAAGTTACTAAGTTGCTCAGGCTAGGCTCAAACATGAAATTCTCCTGCCTCAGCCTCTCAGAGTGCTGGGGTGACAGGCCTGCACACCATGGCCAGAGCAGTTAGACTTTAATACTATTTATTACACGATTCCAAGAAGATCTTGCCTAAACTATGGTTGATACAGTTTCTATTGCAGACAAAATACCATTAAAATAAATCTCACAGACATTCAAATTCGTTTGCTTTTAAGAACATTTTAAGTAACCCTTCCAGATCTGCAGGATAAAATCACCTTTCAGGAGAGGACATGGCCTGCCGGCCAGCAGCACTCTCTCCTTAGCAGTGTTTATAAGAAACTCTATCGTTCTTTTCACCACACACAAAAAAGCAGCAGGAAACCATAAGGACAACAGTCAGGTGCTAATTCAGATGTGAGTGAGACAGGAGCCAGTCTTACAAGGAAAGCTCTTTTGGAGCCTGATGGCTCAAGCCAGTCATTCCAGTACTCTGGGTGGCTGAGGCAGGAGGATTGTAAATTCTAGTTCAGGGCTGGTAATTGAGGGAATTAGAAGACCCTGTCTCCAAATCAAAACTAAAAATGGGCTGGGGACGTAGTTCAGAGTGAATGCCATAGATTCAATCCCTCGTACCAAATAAATACGTAAGAAAATAAACAAATGTAGTGCATTTGACAATTAAGGGAGTAACGTATTTTTAAAAGGATTGACTCAAAACAACTATCAGGAAAGCTAGCTGTGTGACAGTGAAACCTTGGCAAGGCAGAACCCCAAAGGCGGCTGGAGGCATGCCTGTGTCCTAGCTGGGGAGTGTGGGCATGGTCCCAGCTCCCCTCAGGTCCCTGGAGAACAGGAAGTACGCCATGTGACTGCTGTATCACTAACACCCTACTTGCACAACCCACTCCTTTGTTCTAATATCACAGGAAGAAAAACATGACAAAACGGACACTTAGGAATTGAATTTTTAGGCTGTAAGACTGCAAGGTTTCTTTTTTTGTTTGTGTTTGTGTGTGTGTGTGTGTGTGTGTGTGTGTGTGTTTGAGACAGGGTTTTCCTTTGTAACCCAGGTTAGTCCAGAATTCACTGTGTAGCCCAGGCTGGCCTCAGGCTCCTGGCAATCCTCCTGTGTGAGCATCACAGTGCTGGGTGGTGTCACTATGTCCAGCCTGCGTGGTGCGGGGGAAAGAAGCCAAGGCTCTGCGCACGCTAGCCACATGCTCTAACCAGTGAGCTATGCCCTCAGCCCAACACCAGTTGGCCAATAAAGGAGGGAATGAGCACCACTTATCTCAAGCAAGGGAAACCTACTCCCTCCTTGCTGCATGAAGTACTGCTCCAAGTCACAGCCTATCTTGGTTCTGCAGAAGATAATCACTTGGTCCATCTTATGCTCCTTGATGGCGCAGATGGTATACTCTCCTTTTAGGACTTTAATGGCTTCCGACCACAACTCTTGAATATCCCACAAGAATAAAAGTCATCAGGATTTCAGTCTGAATTTGTCATAAGCACAGATAACCAGTCACAGGCTTACAGCTTAAATCTCCCCCCAAATCCTGGTAAAATACGTGTAACATAGACACGATTTAATAGGGTTACGTGAAGTAGGAAAACCATTCATTCATTTTTGTTTTGCTAATGTTCTTTTCTTTATGTGGAACTGGGGCTGAGCCCATGGCCTACATACTGAGCTCCACTCCAGCCCATTTTTATTTTTGATTTTGAGACAAGATCTTGCTAGGTCACTAAGTTGCTCAGGCTTGGCTTGAACTTGCAATCCTCCTACCTCAGCCTTCCAGAGTGTTGGGATGGCAGACTTGAAACACTGGGCCTGGCCAGTAATTACTATTTCAACAAGCTGACTCTTACCAGCCTTTACCTCATGTCCTTATTATTTTTGTTGCTTTTAATTCTCACATTTCCTACTTTCATTTTTTATGTTACCTCAATCCTTCACGAGGATTGATAAAATGAAATCAAAAGAGCAAAGTCATTTCTTTGCCCATGCTGGCCTTGAACTCATGGTGATCTTTCTGCCCCAATCACATGAGTGCTGGGATTTCAGGCAGGTCCCACCATACCTGGCTTTATGTGGTGCTGGGGAATCAAACCCAGGGCCTTGTGCTGGCTAATAAGTGTGTGATTTAACTGCTGCCCAGCAAAGTGATTTGTTTCAAAATTCTCCACACATTCCTGAGTCTTTCAGCTCAACCTGCACTGTTAGCACCAGGCCTTGTGCTATATTTTGCATGCACATCGTCAGTCTATCCAGAGCAGAGGATTTAAAAAAAGGGATGGAAAGTGTTTAGAAATAAATCAGAACAGCAGACCTTTTTTTTTTTTTTTTTTTTTTTTTTTTAAGGGAGAACAATATTTTGGCTTTGGACTGCTTTTTTTCCCTTTTATTTTGGTGGTACCAGGGATCAAACTCAAGGCCTCCAAACCATTTTTAGTGTTGATTTTGAGACAGGGTCTCCCTAAGCCATTAAGTTGCCCAGACTGGGCTTGAACTTGTGATCCTAGTGCCTCAGCCTCTTAGAATGCTGAGTTCACAAGTGTCCACCACCATGCCTTGCTCAGACTGCATTTTATATACGTATATCTCCACAGTCTGTGGGCAAAATTATCCTGCATTAAATGTAGGTCTACGGCAATTCATTTTTAGTATAATAATAAAAATGCAAATAAGCTTCTCCGAATATTATGCATTTAGAATAAGCACATCTTTATACGAGTAAAAATAGTTAACAGCAGTGAAAATGATAAGATACTCCTATGAAATCATGCTTTGGGGGGAAGTAAGGGGGATGGAATCCAGACTTTCACATTGAGCTACATCTCCAGCTACTTTTTATCGTTTGAGACAAGGTTTTATTAAGTGACTCAGATGCCCAGGTTGCAAGTTGGTCCAACTTGCATACTTATGATTCTCCTGCCTCAGCATCTCAGAATGTGTCAGTCACATGGTACTTCTCAGGACTCCAGCTTTCGTGGTCAACACATTGAGATTCTCTGACTGCATCATTAAGGCAATGCATGACTAAAAGCCAAGGAAGGCCAGCAGATTCCCAAGCTTCTTTCTCTTACACGAATGTGATCGTCACCAAGCACTTATTCGGATGTGGTTTTTCCCCAGCCTCTCCCACAGCCTGTCAGTTTTGGGGTTCACTGGGACGACGACGTGGTGCAGTGTCTGGTACAGAATCTTCTCCTTTTAAGTCAACCATTGTGGGGAAATGCATGATCTTTTCAGACAGTTTCTTCACATCGAAGGAGTGCAGAGTCGCAGAGCAAACAAATCACCTGAGAGGAGAAAAAACTCAAACCTAGGTGAACTTTGATTTTTACAATAAAAATTATGGAATCACATGAATACTGGCATCTGAGTACACTAGGCAGAAATCTGAGGACAGGCTCAGCATCCAACAACTACCAGGCTGACAGTGCACCGGTTAAGCTGAGGTTCTGTCCTTGTATTCTCAATAGAAGTCAAGCCATTTCTTTCTCAAATTTTATTTCTTGATTTATTTAAGAGACAAGAGTCTCACTATCTAGTCCAGGTATCCCGAACTCACTATGTAGCCCAGGCTGTCCTTGAACTCAACGGCAATCTCCTGCTTAAATTTCCTGAGTGCTGGAATTACAGTTGTGCACTACCATGCCTGGCTAATTTTTATGTGGTACTAGGGAATCGAACCCAAAACCTTATATAGGCTAGGTAAGTGCTCTAACCACTGAGATATACCCTTATCCCCCAATTATTATGTTTTCTTGCTCTATAGTCCAGGCTGGTCCTGAACTATGTGGCCCAGGTTGATCTTAAACTCACAGCAGTTCTCCTGCATCAGCCTCCAAAGTGCAGGGATTACAGGTAGCTGACATCATCTTCCTCAAATGTAATAAAAACTTAAACAAAGAGATTTTTGAAAACCCTGAATCACAAAGTACAATCAAACTTTTCTCAATAGTCTCTTCTTCTCAAGTGCTTCCTAAGGAAGTGAGACAGAACAACAATGAAAATAGAAATGAGCACCATTACCAAGGAGGTGACTTTCCCCAACATCTCAAGTTATTTTTCTATCAAACAGAAAGTAGTACTAATAGTCTAGAACAAAAATCCTAAATGCTCTGTCAGAAAGAACCACAAGAGGAAGGCTGAGGCAGAAAGACTGCAAGTTCAATACCAGCTTGGGCAAATTAGTGACGTAGTGGGATCTTATCTCTAAATAAAGATTGAAAAAAAAAAAGCTGAGGATATAGCTAATTGTGAAGACCCTTAATTCACTCCCCAGTATCATGAAAGAAAGAAGAGAAAAAAGAATCGAAGACAGACAGAATGATTAAGAATTTATAGTCTTTTGTAATATGTAAGAACATCTTTTTGTTTCTTTTGAAAAGCAGCTGTTAAGATTGCTACCTTCATGTGCACTGTTTAGTCTGAAACAAAGAAAAAGTTTTATAAAGAAGCCAATCAGAAGACATTACATAAAACAAAAGCTGTTGTGACAGTTGTCCACAGGTGGGTGAAGGCATGTCAGTTATGTGGTACCTGGAGCCTTTTCCTGTTGGAGGTGATCTGCAGAATCTGACTGTGCATTCGATTTATGAAGTCAGAGTAGCCTTGGGAGAGCAGCCCATCCTGTGGGAAGAACCAAGACAAACACTTTAAATGGAAATGCTTCCTTCATATAGCAAATGTAGAACATAAGAAAACACATGCATACCCATTTATCTTTGTGTTTTCAAAAAGATTATTTTCTACGGGACACTTAAAGACAGGTTGTGGCTGCATCCTGTGGTGCAGTCCTAGAACCCCAGTGCTAAGAGAGGCTGAGACAGGCCAGCCTGGGGCACTTGAGGACTCAGTGACAGCTTGCCTCAAAAGATAAAAAATGGGCTGGGAATGTAGCTCATTGTGAAGACCTTGGGTTCCATCAACAGTACACAAAAAATACATAGTAGAAAGAGGTTATAAATTCCATGTTTGAATTTCTTGCAATTAAAAGCTATAATAAACAATGCAAAAGCATGCTTCAGTATTCTATGATATATACAAGAGTTAAAAACTTCTACAACATGCCCCAAGACTAAGAACTTAAAGCAGGTCTTGTGGGTGTAGGTTTATAATCCCAGAACTCTGGGAGACTGAGGCACAAGGATACCAAGTTTGAGCTCAGCATGAGGAACTTAGGAAGATCCTGTTCCAAAAATTACAAAATGGGCTGAGGATGCAGTTCAAGGTGAAGAATCTGAGCTAGATCCCTAGCAGTGCACACGCACACAAACACGCACACACACACAGACTCTCTCTCTCTCTCTTTCCCATAGTCCTCAAAGACTGATTTCAACTACATGAAATACTACAGTCTTCCTCAGTAGTCACAGAGGTTGGTTCCAGGACCCTCTCTCCTTACCAACTTCCAGGGATGCTGGAGGCCCTAACATAAATGGAAGTTGTATCTTCACAGAACTAAGCCCATCCTCTCACATATTTAAATCATCTCTGGATAACTTGTCATACCTAATACAAGGTAAAAGTTGTGTAAACAGCTGTTTTACTCCCTTGTTCAGGGAACAATTACAAGGAAAAATGTTTCCACATGTTCATACTGATGCAATTTTAAAAATATTTTCAACCCTGAGCTGATTGACTCTGTAGATATGCAATTGTAGATATGAAGAGTGGACTATATTTATATCAATATAGAATTGACCATTCTGTATTAGTATTTTGAAAACTCAAACAGTAAAAACTAAAAAATTATGCGCCAAATCTATGTATATGGTTTCATGTTTCAAAGAATAAAATTTGAATTTTTTATTTAATAAAAGTGGATGAAGCTAGGCCCAGAGGCACAGGCCTGTCACCAGCACTCTGAGACGGGGAGGCAGCAGGACTGCAAGTCCCAGGCAGCCTGGACAGATTGGCTGGCAACGCACTGAGACCCCATCTTAAAGAAGACTGGAATGTAGCTCAGTGTGAAGGCCCTGAGCTCAGTCCCTAGCACCAACACACATACATAAAATAAAAATTAAAAAAAAGAGTGGACAAAAGTCCATAAACTAGTAACAATGATTATGTCTAGGAGTGGGATCATGACCAAACTGCAGTTTTCTTCATCCCATATACTTTTACTCATAAAATGTAAGCCAATTTCCCCCCCAAGTATAACAATACTTCAACACACCGCTTCATCTAGGACCAGGAATCTAACTCGAGACAAGTCCAGCTTTCCAGTTGACACCAAGTCATCCAGCCTTCCTGGAGTTCCTACGACAATATCCACCTGGACAACAGCAAAACAAAACAAAACAAATCACTGTTTAAATTATAAAACACCCTAGCCAGGTCTGGTGGCACATGCCTGTCGTCCTGGCACTCAGGAAGGCTGAGGCAGGAAGGTTACAAGTTTGAGCCCAGCTGGGGCAAGTCAGGAACTTAGTGAGGCCCTCCCTGTACACCATCATAATAGGTCAAGTCAGAGTTCATCAACCATTTTTTTTTTTTTTTTGAGACAGGGTCTCACTATAGAAGTCTAGACTGGTCCTGAATTTACTATGTAACTTAGACTAGCAATCTTTCTGCCTCAGCCTCCTGAGTGCTGGGGTTGCAGTCATGTGTTACCACACACGTGGTTCCAGGGATTCAAACCAAGGACCCTGTGCACGCTAGGCAAGCATTCTAACCACTAAGGCACATTCCCAACACCATCAGCATCAGAGACAGTTTGACAGGGGAACTAATGGAAGTGAAGGGGGGATGGAAGTGATCACCACAACCTGGTAAAAGGCAATTTAGATAAAACGATGAAAAGAGAAATTTCTAAGTAGGCTCTTTTATATATGTAAAATACTGTAGGAAGTCCTACCACCAGACAATCAATGAACACAGTTAAGAATGTTCCAAGCTTCCACCCCCCCCCCCAATTATGGGGGACAATATTAGAACTCTTCACACTATGGTGGGCTTCAGGGTCTCCCCTGACCTCACTGGAACCACCTCTCTATTCAGTGGAGCCTTCTACACCTGTGTTAATTTGGTACCGGCCCCTACGGAACTTCAATCTTTTGCTAAAATCACCTTTGTTTCTATTTCTATCATTAGCTTTAATTTCTTCCTGTTCAATTACCTCAAAAAGAATGACTCAATTCATAAAAGCCAGTAGGAAATCCTCCCATGCATGCAGGGCGCAAGCAAGCCAGGTCTGGTAATGTTGGCCTGGTGGCAGGGGCCTGTCGGCCTAGTACTCTGAGAAGTCAAAGCAACTTAGTGACTTAGTAAGACCCTGTCTCAAAAAATAAGTCAACCAAAATGTTTTCAAGTTTGGTGGAATTCTGCAAGAAATGTTTGGGACAGGCCACACTCTATAAACTCTGGGAAAGGAAAGGTACACCCGTGGGACAGCGTAAAACAAATGTACTCTTGATCTAGCACTAATTCCAGCCTCATTTCATTTTTTTCAGGGAAAAACAAAAACATAAACAGAATTTTTCTGCAATGTTATTTCCTAAAAACTGAAGGCACAACTTACCCTATTTTCCAAAACAGAGAGCTGGTCCTGTACTGCAACCCCTCCAATGATTAGGAGCTCCCTAGAATAAATGTCAGATACCAACTGGAAAGAAAATTGAGATCTGCTTCATATGCTAGATCTTCAAAGAAACCTACAAAGCCCTAAAGAAAGAGATGAAGGAGGACTTTAGAAAAATGGAAAGACATTCTATGTTCTTGGATAGGAAGAACTAACACTGTTAAAATGGCCATACTCCCAAAGCTATTATACAGATTCAATGAAATACCAATCAAAAGACCAACTACATTCTTCATAGAACTAGAAAAAAACACCTTGAAATTTATATGGAAGCAGAAAAGACCCAGAAGCAATTCTGAGTAACAAGGGCAAAGCTGGAGGAATCACAATACCAGACTTCATAAAATACTACAAAGCAACACTGATCAAATCTACATGGTACTGGCATAAGAACAGACAAAAGGACCAGTGGAACAGAACTGAGGATAATGAAAAAAACCCCAACACCCTTCGTCACGTGATCTTTGACAAAGGGACCAAAACAATCCACTGGAGAAAAGACAGCATCTTCAACAAATGGTGCTGGGAAAACTGGATCTCCACATGCAGGAGAATGAACCAAGACCCATATCTGTCACCACACACTAAAATCAGATCAAAATGGATCAAAGAACTGGATGTCAAAACAGAACACTGAACTTACTGGAAGACAAAATAGGTAGAAACCCTAGAAGACATAGGGACAGGAAAGGATTTTCTGAACAGATCACAAACTGCACAAGAAATCTTAGCAAAAATCAACAAATGGAACCACATTAAATTAAAAAGCTTTTGCACAGCAAAAGAAACAATCAGCAAGGTGAAGTCAAAATCCACAGAGTGGGAAAAGATACTCACCAGAAACACTTCAGACAAAGGATTCATATCTAGAATATACAATGAACTGACAAACATAAACCCCCCTAAAATAAATGATCCCATCAAGAAGTGGGCAGCTGAAATGAAAAGAAGCTTCTCAGAAGAAGTACAAATCGCCAACAAGCACATGAAAAAGTGTTCTTCATCCTTGGCCATCAGAGAAATGTGAAAAAACAAACAAACAAACAAACAAACAAACAAAAAAACAAAACAACGCTGAGGTTTCACCTCACTCCAGTGAGACTGGCCTACATCAAGAACTCATAAAACAATTGTTGGTGAGGGTGTGGGAAAAAAGGAACTCTACTCCAGGGCTTGGTGGGAATGCAAGCTGGTACAACCATTATGGAGAGCAGTCTGGAGCTTCCTTAGCTAGAACAGAAATTCCATTTGATCCAGCTACTACTCTACTGAGCATGTTCTCAGAAGAAATAAAGTCAACACACCAGTAAAAGGCACACGCACATCCATATTTACAGCAGCACAATTCATAACGGCAAAATCCTGGACACAAGCTGCCTGCCCATCCCTAGAGGAATGGCTAAGGAAGATGTGGTTCCTACACACAATGGAATAGTATGCAGCCACAAAGAAAGGCAGATAGGAAGCATCACAACAAAAATGGGGCCACCAAGAGTCAATAATGCTCAGTGAAATGGGCCAAGAACAAAAGACTGACTATAGATAGGTGTCCATCTTATGAAATGCATAAAAAGCATAAAAAGACTCCAACACAAATGGCAGAGTAGAAAGAGAGGCAATGGTCAGATAGGAAAGGGGCAAACCTCTGAAAACGGGGTGGACATAGACACTCACTGATTCCCCAGGCCCTTTCGTTCTAATGTGTTAGAGAATTTGGAATTCATGTATTTACAAAAAAATGTTAAATTTTGTCATGTGAATTTTTTTTTTAACCACAATAAATTTCTTGGGAAAACAAATGTTAGCTCTTTACCTGTTTCTTTACATAAATTCAAGTAAATCCTTGAGAAAGAATCTAAAACCACTGAATTATACACACTTTGAAATGGGGAGTTGTGGGTACAGATTGTTTCAATAATAAAATCAAAATTAACAAACATTAAGTGTCAAACTGACAAACTAAATCGTTTACTTATTTGATGTGGATTTCTTCAAATTAAAAATGAATGCTAGGGCCTGGAGGAATGGCACAATGGTTAGAGTGCTTATCTAGCAAGCTCAATGCCCTGAATTCAGTTCCCTGGCACTACATAAGCTGAGTGTGGTGGCACACACCTCAAAGAAAATTAATTACCTAGCTGGAGGAATGGCTCAGCAGTTAAAGTGCTTGAGCAAGCTCTAAGCCAAGTGCTAAGTACCCGAGTTCAGTTCCCCAGTACCACATAAGCTGGGCGTGGTGGCGCACGCCTGTAATCCCAGCACTCGGGAGGCTGAGACAGGAGGATTGCCATGAGTCCAAGGCCAGCCTGGGTTCGGAAGAGAATTCAGGACCAGCCTGGACCACAGAGTGAGACCCTGTCTCAAAAAAAAAAAAAAAAAAAAAAAAAAAAAAAAAAAAAAAAAAAAAAAAAAAAAAAAAAAAAAAAAAAAAAAAAAAAAAAAAAAAAAAAAAAAAAAAAAAAAAAAAAAAAAAAAAAAAAAAAAAAAAAAAAAAAAAAAAAAAAAAAAAAAAAAAAAAA